>JXSR01S000663.1:24125-39683 GCA_000969725.1 Ophiothrix spiculata | reverse complement strand
TTTCATCAGACAGTGCAGCGTTTGTCCCATTCTAATATTATAACACCATGAACACTGTAGTTTTCGGAAAAAATCATTTCTGCTAAATACAAATTATTGGATTTATTGAATGACGGTAGATACGCGATGGTGACACATGACTCTATGTAATTGTATTTAGTTGAATGTATATAGTCACAATCTATTTGTCCTGAGTTCCGCTATCGGATAAGGCTCTGACAATTGAATAAGACTTGCTTCTTATCTCGTTATAGCGTGAAATCTTGCAAGTGTTGCTATAGCTTAAAGTCCTGTAAGTGAAGTTTACTAATTGTCTTTAACATTCTCTTCAGAACTCCTTGTGCTTATATACCGGTAACGTCAGTAACATCCACGTGCCTGCCAATTATGAACGAATTAACCGCAGTAATTCTATATATATTTCTTCATTTTATTAGATATTGGCAGATATAACAATGATTAATGCTGAATAAAACTCAATTAGCATCAACTCATTACAACTTGCTGACAATGCTGGTTTTGTTTGAGGGCATAATGCGTTATTGCGTTAAGAAAGTGAAGAATTTCCCGTAGTAATGAAACCGCCTTGAAGGGTGTCGTTATCTGAACGCCGCAGTTATCACAGACGACTGTCCGCTCCGCGGCTCGGCAACCAGTCAGATGTGCTATCTTTTGTCTCTAAGTGACAGCAGACGCCAATCACACCACATCGAATGTGTCTTAAATGCCATATTCAATAACAATGTCTTTACTGCCAGTTTTTATAAAATTTTCATCACAGAAAGATGACTGCTTGCATGCTCAGATGTTTGTACTGATAGTCGACCAAACTGCCGATTGCTTAGTGTGGTTGCATGATGAGTCTTCATGTCTTAGTGTAAAGTGTTTCGAGACTTGTATAATATAATGTGCCTAAGCAAGCCACAGAGTAAAGTGTTGAGATTTTTATATGTATAGTGTGAGATTTGTATAAGGCAGAGTGTCTAAATAAGGGTGTCAGGATAAACGTATTATTTTTATGTTCGAAAGGAAGCGGTAGATAGTCAATTGTGATATTAAAATGGGAATTTCTTTGGACTTAAAAAGTAAATGCTTTACGTGTAAATATGAAACCATGAATAAAGATGATCGATCTTTATGTGTTGAAAGTAAAAATGAAATCAGAACATGCGTGTTTCCACTGTTATTTTCCTTTCAAAAAATCTAACCAAATTTGATGACCGTGGAAACGCGCTTGAGGAATCGCTTTAGAAAGGAAACTGTGAGTTGATTAGAATTGGCCGAGTAACTAAAAACATGTGAATTGAAATTACGGCTGGTTAAAACAAGAATATTCTAATATTCTCGTAGGAGTTATTTATAGATCTCATACTCCAATTGATAATTTCACTCATGACATCTCAGAAATCCTTAAGATAAATAATTCCGAACACAAAATGTCTTATATTTTAGGATATTTTAATATTGACTTGTTCTGATTCTGAAAGATTTATTCATGAGTAGCTTGAGTTTATTTATTCTCTCTCCATGCTCACACCAATTTACAAACCTAAAAGGATTACTGCTACGTCGGCTACATGTATCGATAATATATTGTCCAATGATGCGATACAGTGCCAATTCTTTAATCTACCAAATTATTTGTCCATTTTGAAATCGGAAAGAATAAGCTATAAAATATTTATAAAGAAATTCCTGCAATAGCAATACCGATTTACTTGAACAAAACTTATCCAAAGTTAAATGGAACGAAGTTCTCAATGACGACTATGACGATTTTATCCGAAGTATTCATAATCTGTATGACGACTGCATTCAGAAGAATCAAAAGTAACGACCGTGGAAACGCGTTTGAGGAATCCCTTTAGAAAAGGAACTTCGTCAACTGTGTGTTTTGTAGAATTGGTCAAGGAACTAAGGAAAGACATGTGTATTGCAAACTCAGGTTTTGAATCATGTTTAGTCAAAATTAAGGTCGGTGTAATGAGACTGAGTGTCTCCGGTAACCAGGAGTCCGAGCTTATTGAACTACACGGAATAAGCTGTAATCAATGATTTATTGATCGTACATGTACAAGTATATTATACACAGTTGAATAGTAGTTAGGACACTCGGTAACAATAAAAATATTATCGTAGGAGTTATTTATAGATCTCACACTCCAATTGATAATTCCACCCTGATATCTCAACAATCAATACCGAAAACAAAATGTCAAAAAGTTTGTCCGGAAATTTTAATATTGACTTGTTCAAAGCTGACCTTGAGTTTATCTATTCTTTCTCCATGCTCCTAACAATTTAGAAACCGACAAGGATTACTGCTTCGTCGGTTACATGTATCGATAATATATTGTCCAATATCCATAGCGCGTTACAGTCTTCAATCTTACTTACTGGCATTAGTGATCACTTGCCAACACTTTTATCTATCAATTTGTCTGTTTTGAAATCGGAAAGAACAAGCAATAAATAAATTTATAAAAGAAATTCCTATCCAGAGTTAAATGCAATGAAGTTCTCAATGACGACTTTGACTGACAACTTTATCTGTATGACGACTGCATTCCTCTTAAAAATGTAGTATTAAGAGGAAAAGGACCACACCACGGATCACAAAGGTTTTGCTTAAAAATATAAATAAGAAAAAATAAGTTGTACAAGCAGTATCTTAATAATCCAACTGAGTGTAAGTTACAACCGTTTAAAACGTATCAAAATGAGTTAACATGCTCATACGTAAGTCAAAAAGAATGTTCATTAAACAAATGAAAACTCAAAAACAAGATGAAAGAAACATGGAAATAAGAAAATATGATTTGGCAAAATTAAGAAAGCAACGAATCAAACAGATTTTGAGAATGAGAATGGTACCCTATTTAATGATCCTCAAGAAGTAACATATCAATTCAAGGATTTTTGTTAATGTTGATCCAAACCTTGCATCGAAAATACAAACTCTGGTAAAAAACTATTACGACTATCTTCATGATATAGGAATACAATGTGTGTTAACATGAAACCAATCATCGAGTCTAACATCTTGACAATTAATGACAAATTTAGCGAAAACAAAAGTGCTGGTAATGACAGCATTGGTAATTTTATTGTACAAAAAGTGAGCGATGAAATTGCAAACCCACTCATGAGCATGTTTAACTTATCGTTGACCAAATGTTATTGTTCCAAATAATCTTAAGAAAGCGAAGATTTTCCTATATATAATAAGTCAGATGCAGAATTTTTCCCCAATAAATCAGATGCAGATATTTTCTCCAATTATCGCCCGTTTCACTTCTTTCATACTTTCAAACATTCTTGAAAGACTTTTTTTAATACGTGTGTCGACTGTATCAATAATTACGGAATCCTTAATGATAAGCCATTTTGTTTTCGCCCAGAACATTTAACACATATATGGCTACAGCTTGTAGACTAAATTACTTGCATTCTTTCAGGATTCTGGCAGGGATGCTGTCACAGTCAGTTGCTTTATCTGGCTGAATGTTGAGAAGCAGCCATGTTATGTCTTTAGCTTTGGAAATTTGTCTAATGGTTAACATTGTTGACAATGGCATAGTGTAAATCTGATGTTCGTCTTTTAGCAACAGAATGTCAGCTCTGGTGACCTTTCGTGAAAATGCTTTGATAAAGCTCTTTCATTTTTGTTTTGAGGCTCAGGCTACCCTCAAGAGTTTTTTCTTTTGCATGTTATTGTAGTCTCTGCTGGCTTCATTTTTACTTGATTCTTGATTGGTTACTTCCATAAACATGATAAAAGCACAAGCTGCTGTCCAGGAAGGTGCAAGTGCATGTGGACCAGTGCAGAGAAACTCAAATTCCTAAAATAATACAAATAAAAATATGGTGCGGTGCTGGTAATAACTGGAAAGCTGCAGACTACCATTGTTTCCCATAGGACTGCAGCAGCAACTGCCGGATGGAGGTGCTGCTGCTAAGTTGACAATGGCATGCAGGTGTAGTATCCTGCGCATTTTCAAGTTAGCTGAAACGGTACTTCTGTGTTTTTTCTTTCAGGCTGTCGTGTAAATCTGATGTTCGTCTTTTAGCAACAGAATGTCAGCTCTGGTGACTTTTCTTGAAAATGCTTTGATAAAGCTCTATCATTTGGTTTTGCTGTTCAGGCTACCCTCAAGAGGTTTTTTTTTCTTTTGCATGTCATTGTAGTCTCTGCTGGCTTCATTTTTACAGAAGTTGGCTTTGCTGTACTGCAAAATTTTTGTATGTGTGTAGTTAGTCCCTATATGTGAAGGCACGTTCAGATTATGTCTTAGCTTTGAAAGTTACTGGTTGTTGACAATGGGCATACAGGAGCAGTCTCAGTTTTCTAGTCTTCTTGGCATTTTCAAGTTGACACTTAGCTACAAAGGCCCGTAGAACCATTTTTTCTTTCACTGTGGTGTAAATTAATCTGATTTTCGACTTTTAGCACCAGAACGTCAACTCTGGAAAACTTTTATGACAAGGGTGTTGATCAAATTCCAAATTTCTTTGCTGCTCTGGCCATTATAAGAGTTTTTCCCATACTTGTCATTGAAGTCTCTCCTGGCTTTCCTTTTCACATGATTGTATTATTTTCTCATAGCTCAACATTTGTCTTCATTGTCGATGATGTTGCTTCTTTTTAGCTTTGTGAAGAAGCGGCACTTCTTCTTTAATGTTCTCATACACTTGTGCAACTAAACGTTGCCAACGCGCCAGTCTTTCTGGACACAAGTTTCCTGAAATGAAGATTCCCATAGCATCATTGATGATGGTATTTATGAAACTTCTTCTGGCTTTTCTGTCTGTGGAGCACGATGGAACCAATCAACAGATGCAAGAAATCCTCCCATCTCCCGAGAAGTTGGTTTTGTCATACTACCAAATTGTGCCTTTTCGTGGTTTCCTCCTATGTAAAGGCACCACTCAGATTAAGGGAACAAGATTTTAAAAATTGGAAATGCCTTAAGTTACCTGGGATTACTGGGATTAGCCGTCACCGTCATTGTCGAGTCAAGGATCTGGTCTTCTTTGTTTTGTTTTTCCGACTGTGTCAAGCGAAGTGCATTGCACATCTCTCAAAGTGCGACATCCAGCAGCATCAGCTGTATGAATGCCAAGCCATTCCTAAACGATAAACTGAAATCTCCAAGAAGGATGACTGATTGTGCACTGAATGCAGATAACGTATGATCATTAACCTTAGAGACAGAGCAAGGGCGGCATGCAGTCTACTGTCTCAGGATTTGCCACAATTTTATGTTGCTGTATCATTAATTCTGAGTTCACAAGGTTCTCTGTATCTCTCAGGTATAGAAAACCAGAGTCGTGCAGGTGCGCGTCTATGTAGCTAATAATATCACAGTTGGCACTGTTTGCACTGATTGTACACTGAATACAGGATAACTTTGACCCATTGTTACCTGTGATACTTTCATCCACCTAGACACCTGCAGTCAGCACACTGCAGTTATCAGTCAACTCTCTGACCTAAGAGATACATAGAACCACATGAACTCGAAGTCCTCAGGGCTGAAACATGTCTGTTTTGGAGATATAAGTGAAGATGTGACTTATTATGATAACCATAATTATATAAGACTTATATAAATAGCAAAGAGGTCGTTCAAGTTCTGCACTGCATTCTTTCAGGATTCTGGCAGGGATGGTGTCAGAGTCAGTTGCTTTGTCTGGCTGAAAGTTGAGTAGCAGCCTTATTATGTCTTTAGCTTGCAGTTGGAAGTTATTCTATTGGTTAATCTGGTTGTTGATTAATGGGCATGCAGGTGCAGTCTCCTTGGCATTTTCAAATTGACACTAAGCTTGGTGCAACGGTACTTCTGTATCGTTTCTTTCACTCTGGTGTAAATCTGATGTTTGTCTTTTAGCAGCAGAATGTCATCTCTGGTGGTAAAGTTCTACCATTTTATTGCTGCTTAGGCTATCACCACAAAGTTTTTCCTCCAACTTGTCATTGCATTGTAGTCTCCCCGGCTTAATACATTTTGGCATGATTATATTCTCTTCCAGCAGCTCCAATTTTTCTTTAAAGTCCTTGGTGTTTTGATTTATTAGCTTTCAGATCAAGCTGCGCTACTTTCTAAATGCTCTCATACACTTGTCATTGAACCAAACCTGAGAACCCACATCAGTCTTTCTGGACACAAATTTTCCTGGAATGAAGATTCTCATATCATTGATGATGTTATTTACCTTTTTGCAAGCTTCTTCTGGATTTTCTGTCTGTGGAGCACGATGAAACCAATCAACAGATGACAGAAATACTCTCATCTCCCAGAAGTTAGCTTTGTCATACTGCCAAACTATTGCCTTGGTGTGTGGTTTGTTCCTATGTAAAGGCACGTTCAGATTACGGGAACAAGATTATGATCAGAAGTTTCAGGCCTTGAAAATGTCTTACAGATGAGGTGCCATCGAGATTAGTCATCACCAAGTCAAGAATCTGGTCTTCTTTGTTATTCCTGACTGTGCCAAGCTAAATGCATTACACATCTCGTAACGTATGACATTCAGCAGCATGAGTTGTATGAATGCCAAGCCATTCCTAATGATATATTGAAATCTCCAATGCATTGATTGTACAGTACTGAATGCAGATAACTTTGACCCTGTGTCTGTGATATTTTCAGCTACCAAGACACCTGCACAACTCTTGTTTTCTATACCTAAGAGATACAGAGAACGACAAGAACCCTTATCTCTAAGGTTAATGATCATAATAAAATTGCTGTTGATATCGGATTTTTCTCATGGCTCATATTAAGTTTTTATGGCTGTAACATGTCCTGCTTTTAAGACATAAGTAAAAATGTGTCTATTGTGATAACCATAATTATATTTATACACTGACGGAAGTGTATAGCTGTAAAATACAAAATTGCTCATGTTGGGATTCTTGGGTTCTGGAAGTTGGGTTAGATTATGTTGTACATTTAAAAAAAGAATTTTTTTAATTCAATAAATTTGATGCGTTTTCTTAAAGGCCTAACATAAATAACCATAATATAGTACTGTAGAAATTGGTTTTAGTAACTATTATCAACTGGGGCTTAGTTGTTTCCTTATTTTTGATAACTAAGAGGCCACAGGCCGCACCAGTTTTACCATAGGCCGCACACTTATATTTTCCTTCCAACGCCCCTGCATTAAAGCAATACTATAAGTGTTAAAATGAAGCGCCCCCTGTCACCCTTGACTTTAGTTAATAGGTTTGCTTTTGGTAGATATTTATGTCCTACAAGCGATTTAGTTTAAATATGCTTACCTTTTCTGTGTTGAATTAATTTTGGGATCCCAAATTTAATTCCATGAGTATTAGTATAGGAAAGCACACATATGCTTTTCATCCAATTTTTATGCGGCAAAACAAGTTTTTGACAAAATGCACTTGAAAACGCTGTTAGATAGTCACATTCCTTCATTTTAGGCTGTTTTTACTATTAACCATTTTTGATCAAAATCTTATAGTATTTCTTTCGAGGCCCTGGTTAGAAGATATTTTGTTTATTTATTCATCCAGGTTGGTCCATTGCATTGGGACTCCTATAAACCAAAGAGCATGTCAAAAGCAGGATCACATGTAGACTTTTCATTTTGAATGAATTAATTTCTGCAACTCTCATGACATGAGTGTGATGCAATATCTTCTTATAATAATTTGCAACTTAATCAAAACGGGAGCAATTTTCATTTGTCAGGGTTTATACAAAGATAGTTTTTCCTATTCATGTTCGTCTGATGTTCAGAATAGTAAATGTCAACATAATAGCCATCTCCTGGGTATTTATGTATAGATAACCTCACTATATGTGTGTGCCATCACTTTAGATGGAATTAATTAGGGTTATTCTGACCCAGAATACTCTTGTACTTCTCTGTTAATTCTGCCTACAATTTGCTGAAATGAATTAATTTGTGATAATTAAAATCCTGTGACATCAGTGAGGTAATCAGAAAAATAGGTCATTTCTGTGATTTGAGTGAAGGTCTAGGACACAATGCAGACTAGCAACTGGAAATAGAATGATTCTGGCGACCTGGAATTATTTGAAATCCATCACTAAAATATGTGGCACACTTTGGAATGGACAGACTTTTGTTTGGGCGCCTGATCAAAGAGCATGGTTGAGATCCTCCATGAACCAGTGGACCTTTTCACTCATTTAAAATGGTAGTTTTCTCTATCTTGTTCTTATTGGTGTTTAGATTAATAAATTCAGCATTTAGGATAGATTTAATCAAAATCAATTACCCCATGAATTGTAATGCTCGGCTTTTAGTTTTAAAAGTTCTATTCGTTTAAAACAATTGAATATTGGAATGCAACACTGACCCATCTCCATGCTTCTGTACTGAGGCTAAGAAAGTATATTGTCCTGTAATGATGAATATAATTGCCAATCAAAAATCAATACTGGGTATTGATCACCACTTCCTTTTGTATGGGCAAGGCAACGTGGACTTGGGTCAGTGTTGCTGTCCTATATTCAATTACGATATAACTTGGTATAAACTTCTTTTAAGCACAGAGGTACAAAATGCAGGGTTGTGTAAAACATGTATACTACTTTACACAAATGACCTTATTGGTTAATAAATTAATTTGACTGATCCGAGTACTCCCTTACTTCTTTGTGTATCCAGTGATTATATAGTTTTGTTCTTTTCCACCCCCAACAGATGTTATGATTTTTATGGTTTACGATTGCGGGTTCATCTTTCATGTAAGACATCATGAACTTGGTCTAGCATGAAATCTGTTGTTAATACTTGTATTGATTATTTAGTGATAAGTCTTTTGAAGCAGTCTAGCTCATGAATATCTTACATGAAGGAAACATCGACTTGCGGATGGTAGAAATGGAGGCCACAGAGATACGCAAGAGGGGCACCTCCATGAATAGACACAATGACAATCAAGGGACAAGATTTTCCAAGTCACATTTTTGATGAGATTCTACTTTATGAAAAATCAACGGACAATACAAACATCGTCACCAAGAGACAATTAACTAGAAGCACCAGTCTCATCTTAGTGTTGACATACACATGGCAAACAAGTGGAATACTTAGATTAGTCAAATGAATTTATTAACTATTTGTGATGGCTCACCCCAAAAGGGGGGATTTTGAAGATATATCAATTTTGATTTTTTTCATTTCATCTGTTGCAGCATTGCCTAAGCTTTAAAATGACACCTTGCTTGTTGAAATTGATCACGGCGATCAACTTTTACAACAGAAAATCTGCTGGAAATTCTTATTATTTTCTTTATTTTTTGCTGCCTATTTTCACCTGTATCTTGAAAAGTGTTCTGTTGTAAAGTTCCCATTTTCGGGGTGAGTTATCACATTTATTCTGTCGATCCTGATGAATTTGTTCAGACCTTAGTGTTGACAAGAATAATACATCGTAAGCATGGAGAGACATGTCAAGAATCCTATTTATTGCACATTATAATAAACCAGTGCCTGACATCTATCTAAAGGCTCTGTCACACATCACCGTATAGAGCTGAAACGTACAAATAACATACAGAGGTTTCACATAATGAACGTGTGTCAAACGGACCACCGCTGTATGGATAAAGAATTGAACGTATAGATAACGGACAAACCGTATGGATAACGTATTGAACGTACTTCAAACGAATGATGACGAACAACAGTCTATAAACCAAAAAAATAGTGGGATAAAGTACGTTTGGCTCTATATGGTGATGTGTGACAGAGCCTTAACAGATATTTTACACAAAAAGATGGATGTTTTTGATAATAGTGTACATTATTGTATTTACAATATTTACATATAACTTACACAAGAAAACCTTTGATCGAAGACCTTTTAAGCAATTCAATGAAAAATGTTCTAATACAAAAAGGTTTGTAAAAGATAATGTACAATCATTTGCATTGTGATTCCAGAGACTGTCTACCGTCTTGTTCCAATTAAAAGCCCTTATTAAATGATCTCCATGATAATTTTGTCAAATGCAATTTAGACCATAGGTTAACTTATCAATGCCCTTTACATTCAAAGATTGTTTATTTTAACTAATTGCAATTAAACAAAGACAAATCTGATGATATTGATTGTTCCCACTTTCAATTGCCAGAGAGAAATATCCTTTTTAAGTCCTCTACTGATGCTATACTATACTAATGATATCTGTTAAATAGGCAAAAAGGGTTGAATAGAAACAATGCAGTATTAATTATGAAGTTTCACATTATCAATAAGATATTCCAGTTGTACATATTTAAATTTTGCTTATTAAAATATTGATCATGAAATGAGCAAAAACAATTATCATGTGGTTACAATTAAAGCCGACATTAAATTCCTGATTCAAATGGGATCTGAGAAAGGCTAGCCTGAAATAGTATAACATGCAGCAACAATATGAAAATCAAAAATTACGACCAAATAACCAATATCACAAGATCATATCATATTGTCAAATTACAATACCATTTACATTCCATTGGCACCCATGTTTCATTATGAATTAACCATCAGCATTTTCAAAAAATACAGAATTAAAAAGCCCCATATGCAAGCTTTATAAGACTCCATTTCCTGATGAGTTTGGGCAATCATTGTTAACAATGAGGTAGTAATGGTGGAACCCATATACCATACTTTATCTGTGTTGTACCTGTCACTTTGATAACAAAACATACACATATTTTGCATGTAAGTTTTTGTATGAATAATTTTTGTGAGCATCCTGGGTGCATAATGGAATGGATATGGTAACGTAACTTACTCTTAAGTACATAATGTAAAAATAACAAATTTATTTCTCTTTTGTTTCCCTTTGTCACCAACTTTAAGGCCATGTCACACATCACCGTACCGTGCGGATAAAGTACTAATAACGTACACTTGTCAGGTAATCGATTACATGTATTTCAATGACAAAACCAGTGTACGTTATTTGTTTGTTTTTCATTCATTTCGTGATGTGTGACAGAGCCTTTAGACTAACCCTATCTGAACCAGTGGTGTAACCAGATTTTCAATATTGGTGGTGCACACTTTTTGATTATAACTGATAACTGACAATGGGTTCATGAGACTCAAGAAGTACACCCTATTTTTTCATTGTACAATTTGATTTTTGTATATTTTAAAAAATCAATTCAATTAGCAGTAAAAAGTATTGAACTTTTGCAATTTTGAAGTAAGTTTTTTACAAATCCAATAATCAAACATCTTTGTCTAGGCTTCATTAAACATCCTGAATTTTGCACTTTGAAATGTGCTTTCAAAGTTTCTGAAACGGTCTTTATATTAATTGGTAGATTTTAACGGGTTCGCCGTCGGACAAGTTTTGAACTGTCAAGCTTTCGTCAGGAGTAGCTCTTGACTTCTTCAGGACAAATATTATTATTAAGACATGTGGGCCGTCACTTCCCACTGATGACTCACATGAGCCATTCACTGAAGGCTGCCCCTTGCCAACAGTGTTAAAAGCAGATCACCTCTTTGAGATTTTGGTGGCTCTGGAAAGAGCCTTTCTGAAGGCTGCCCCTTGCCAACAGATTCACACAAAAGTAGGTTGCCCCTAACCTCTAATGTGTTGTTCTTATGAGATATTCGTGGCTCTGAAAAGAGTCTTCCTGAAGGCTGCCCCTTGCCAACAGTTATTTGCACAAAAGTAGGTTGCCCCTATACCTCTAATGTGTGTACAAATGATAGGTTGCCCCTTGCCTATTGAGTCTCAACCGAACAGATTGTTACCTGATCGAGAAGTGATTGACTCTGGCCATGCAACCAAAAGCTTAGATTGACGCGCAAATTTGAAAATATATTAAAAATGAATGTTTTCTGCTGCTACTAATAACCCAGATTTAAATATTTTGCCCAAACCGGTACATTTCGATGTAGCATATCACATTTCTAAATTAGCGAAAAATGAGTTATGTACACCTTGACAGAGATGACTGAGCATTACACCTGTCCCTAAAGCAATTCCAGCAATACATTTCAGTAATGTATTCATCACATTCAACCAAAGAACAATAACTATCATACATATATTGACAGCTCTGAGGGGCATGGTTAAAACTATTTCTTCTCGGTGATTTCAAAACCACAACACCATTGCTTTGAGATTATCAAGGGGAAATGTAATCACACCCTGAAGATAAGCAGTCAATATTTGTTTTATATACCAAATATACAACATTTTTTTCTTTGATAAAACATACCCTTACATTAAAGGCTCACGGGACCCACTCATCAAAAGCACATAACAATTAACCAAATATATAGATTTTTGACTGCTGATTAGTTAAAAGAACCATTTTAGCACTATAAACTTAATTTAAGCACTCTCAATAATTACAATATTTTTTTTTCATTATCATGAACACTGAGTCATGTTATGCATACCGAATAACTAACTTACACAGAGCACATAAGAACACTTATTGTTGTTTGCGTAGCACTCGAGTAAAGCTGGTTTCAGAGTGTCTATCATGGTGGTCGTACGAACTGTTTAACGTAAAAACTTTCAAATGCGCATACTCGACCTTGCAGCACCTGCTAAATTTTATGGCAAGCACGGCAAGTCGATATATTACCCTGTTGTGATGGTCACAATGTCATATCGTTATCAGTTAGAATAAATTCAACTTTTCTGCCATTGCGGCATTATGGAAACGTGTCGCGCTACATTACGACAACTTGAAAATTGCAAATGCTTGGTTGTCTCCTGCAACTACAAGCTTTGTCGCCTACAACAATGACAGCTACTCTGAAAGGACCTACCCACAATGCAAAACCTCTGAAGCGAGCAAATTAAAATTATGCTCGGTAACAATTAACTTATACAAGGGTAGTGGGCACAGTAGAGACTGTGTTCGATCACAAATAATTGAAACAGCACAGCTAAATCCAAGTTCTTTTAACCAATCAAATGACAGAAATATATATAGTAAGTACATTTACAAGTCCACACATTTCCTGCTGTGTGAATGTGTAAGCGTCAAAAAATGAACTAATTCAGACATTTTTCAAATATATTTTCATTATCAAATGCTATCTGTTATTTCTGATGTAAATTGTACAGTGTCCCATAAAATTGCATGAATACAGAAAAATATTACCGTGTCAGTAATAATATTGAAAATACACGAAAGCAAGCACAATATCTGTCAAGTTTACAGGACATAAACATTTGTCTATGTCCATTAATTCTAGTTAAAGATATTTTAAGTGTACAGTATAGATGAGTTGACAAGTGACGTCATGACCCAAATCATAACAATCTGCGTGCGCATGATGCCGGGCAGTATCGACGCCATTGGCATTACCAACCCACGCGTCAGTGACCCATCGATTACAGCTCATTGCAAAATTCCAACTTAAAATAGGCCAGAAAATGAAGGAGAAGCCGGAGATAATTTCTTCAATGAGTGAGGAAAACCGAGAATGCTACTTAAAGAGACTGATGCTAAATCCTGGAGTGAAATTGCCTGATTTTAGACCAAAGATCAGCATTTTTATGTCAGCATGTGGGTCAAATTGGGTGGCATTATTTCTTTTTGCTGCTTCTAAAATATGAAAGTGAAAAAAAGGGAATAGGTTCTCTTTTTTGACCACAGTGTTAATGCTATGGAAATGACTGCCATCTTGTATGGTTTGTATTCAGTGAGGTTATTGTACTACAAACATTTTTTAGTGAGTATGTAACACTTTTGGACCGCAGAGCACCAATTACCCTTTTAACTTCCTTGATCTAATATAACGTGTGAATATTTAACCCACACACACATTTTTTGCATCCCGTTTGAGATAAAATAATAATTTGTGGTTTGTCCCTACACACAACCAAATATCTTGTCGTGTGAGTGCAAGAAAATCGTATCTGCAATAGCTGCCATTTGTCATTAATTTTGACTGCACACTGGATAATCTCCAATCTTGGGTCAGTGGTTCTTGAAATGGTTCTTCAGGTGACAAGAACCATTTCAAGAACCACTGACATAAGACAGTGGAATTTTTGATGTTTTTTTCACATTCTTGTGACAAAGTATAAAATAAAAATAACTTAGGGCAGTCATTGCAGATACGACTTTCTTGCACTCACATGACGAATACTTGGTTATGACCAGCTTATGACCCAATTTGAGCCCCCATGGCTGCTGATGCCACAACACAGGCAATACATGCGATCAGATCTCTGGTCTTAATCTATGATCTGAAAGCTGAGAAATCAATTGAGGTTTGAGACAAATTTCCAAAGCAATCACAGAAAACTTTGAAAACCAGTATCCATATTATCAACACCTCTGTAGTATATCAGCTGTGTCTTCTCCTGATGGCCTATCTGTAGATTTGAATGTTTGATCAGTTCCTTGAAACAAACTGCGTACAGTTTTGTTCCCTAGTGAAATAGTCTGTATCATCAGCTACAAAGCACAAAACTGTTTACCTACTTCATACTCCATGCTTTTGACTTCTCATCATGAGAGGAAGAAAATTTCAGTGTGACATTACAGCAATTTTGTAAAATTTTAAACTACTGTGTGAGGTAAAATTCCTACTCATCGCTAAAGTAAGAAATCCAATGCTTCTTATCAGAGAGCAGGTATGACAATACATAGCTATACTGTACACAAATGTTTGGTCTCTGAGTCTCCTTCATCTTGTCTACTCATCAGTAAAGTATGTATAACAATATAGCTAGATTGTACAAATTCTTTCAGCTCTTGAGTGTTGTCCATATTGACTGTCAACAAAGTATTAATGACAGAAAATTTGAATAAAGTTGTATCAATTTGATCATCTCTTACTGTCAAATTTGATTACACCTTAGTGCTGCAAATCTATGAAACAAACTTGTATGTAAAATGTCTGAAAATATCAAAAGTTGATAAAGATATCCTCAGCTCCTGAGTGCTTCTAATCTTGCCTGCATATCCTCCACTTCTTCTTCTTCGTCTGATGAAGCAGCAGTAGCACCGGCAGGGGTAGGGAGTTCATCTGAAACAGCCGCTGGTGCTTCACCAAGGGCACCTGAAAAAGATAAGCCATCAAAATTAGATCAATAGGTAAAATTCCTGGGAGTTTTCTGAAACAGCCGCTGGTGCTTCACCAAGGGCATCTGAAATAGATAAGCCATCAAAATTAGATCAATAGGTAAAATTCCTGGGATTTTTCTGAAACAGCCGCTGGTGCTTCACCAAGGGTACCTGAAATAGATAAGCCATCAAATTAGATCAATAGGTAAAATTCCTGGGATTTTTATACGTTAGCCAGGAAGTTCATGTTAGGTTAAGTGCTTCCTGTCTCACACATGTTCTGCTTATACTAGGATGTAGTAAAGCTGACGTCACTGAATGGGATGAGAAGGGTTACACACGTATCAAATTCCACACACATGTAGTACTATATATAAATTTGATAAGATCTGAAAAAAATAAAAGTGTTACTGTCCAGTGAGTAAGCAGATTGAGTAGATTTCTATAGGAGCAAACAGTGAAATTATTTTGGAGCCAGGATACATATTTTACATAAGACAG
>JXSR01S000662.1:61579-73654 GCA_000969725.1 Ophiothrix spiculata | reverse complement strand
AGAACCAGATACAACATGTTGGCTTCCAAGTCCATCAGTTTTGGATTACGCAGCAAACTTGTTGCCATGAAAATTGTGGACAAAAAACACTTTATGTGATAGCTGATGCTTTTGAATATATCTGTAAATGCTATTGTAGTTGGTAGTTTTCAGAATGTAGACTGATAAGGCTTAGTATTTTTGACAATAATAATGATTTCTGAATACTATTTGGTAGATGTGAAATAAAGAAAATTATTTTTTACCAAGGCACTGGATATGTGAGGGCGTTTAGGCTGAGGTTTAATAGTCTCAAAGTTGGTTTTATAGTCGTCAGTAGATGGATGGATGCCATATTTCACAGATATAACCATGTCATCTTTTTATTATGCCTCAATGTCACTCCGGGAACAATGGCCATTGAATATTCATAAGGTGTAATAATTTAGAATTAAGACTCTCAAAGCAGACTAACAAAAGTCTTCCATGCAGGGAATCAGGAGTATAAACTGAGAATGATCAACTGGACAAATGGTCAATTGGACAAGTCTATTATAAATCCACAAATCCTATGTACAATATTAAATCCTTTTCACCCGGGGTGGGGGCACGTACCTAGAAAGGTACGTGATTTTCACGCTGTGTCTGCCACTCTCTAGACCCCCATTTCAAGTTCACATGTCCTATTGTCAAACTTTATTAGTTCCCTAGCCTCCTTTCCAAGATCCCCATTTCAATTAAAATTTAGGAAATTTTTGCTTCCAGTGCTCAAATTTAGGCCAAAAAATATTTCTCAAGGGTCATTTTTTGGTCGCTTCAGTTCTCTAGAACCCTTTTTCAGAGCTAATCTTCCATTCCCTAGACAAGCGTTTTAGGCATCAGGGCTGCACACCCCTACCAAAAACCAAAGTTGGGTGCCACTGGGCCTCTATAGAGGGTGTGGGATTTCAAATAGAAGTGCCCGATTAGCAGATTTTTTCAAAATCTATGCTCTCCCTGTTGAAGACTTTCAATATCTTCATCTGGAAAAGTAGAGAACTGATCAAGAAATAAACAACAAGAGGTTTTAAGGTGTCGTTGGTGATGTGCTTGGTTCAAAATTAATGTTGATCAAATACCTTAATTTATGCTTACAAATACACACAGTCACAATGGAAGATATTGCTTAGTATATTGATATGTAGTTGTTTGGATCGCAAGTTTGTCACCATAGTGATGTAAAATTGTTAATGGAACACAGAAAAGGATTCCATATGTTGCCTTTTTATTGGTAGTTTGTAGCTTGGACTCATGTTTGTATAATTTGGATGCTGCATTTTACAGTGTTACCTTGCGTAAGCGGTACAGGTAATGAGTGCTTGAGATTATAATGTAGAGTGTAATATCAATTTTTTTTTTCATGGTGTACCAGACTTATAATTTGAAATACGAATAATTATAGAAAACTTCCAATAACAAATGCCCGGGAACAAATGTAGCAAATAACACAATGATCAATTCACAATCTAGATTCGAATTAACATCATGCCCAAATATGGAGCCAAATTCAACATGTTCAGCCCCAGCCCCCCCCCCCCTTTAAAGCGCCAAATGGTGCAATTGCACCAATTGTATGATTTCATTAATAGCTGCCTTATAACAATATTTATGAAATGTCAAGTTTAAGTTCATAACCAATCACAAAAACAT
This sequence comes from Ophiothrix spiculata, assembly GCA_000969725.1. Lineage (NCBI taxonomy): Eukaryota > Metazoa > Echinodermata > Ophiuroidea > Amphilepidida > Ophiotrichidae > Ophiothrix > Ophiothrix spiculata. The sequence continues at coordinate 71,986 of JXSR01S000662.1, read as the reverse complement.
TCATATTTTTCAAAACTTTTATTGCTTCTCACAAATAAACTTATCAATTCTGCAAGTAGATCATGTATACAAATAGTAAATCTTCAGAAAAATGTGTCATTCAGGGAAACAATCAAATTTAACAAAAAGCAGCTATCAATTAAACCACTAAATTTTGCCATCGGCGCTTTAAGAGTTTTAAGTAAACACTTGCACTGAATGTTATTACGTACTTATATTCTTGCAGAGGAATAAAGGAGACTCAACTGGAGAAATAACTCTACAGAAAGCAATGTCGGCCATATTGCTAACCAAAGGGCCAATCAGTACGCTAGCATCGGTACGACGTAACTGGGATTACGTACGCAACATGAGCAGTGGGGACTTTCTAACTGGCGCTACTGAATTACAGGATTTGGGCCTTGGCACTCTGACCAATTTAGATGTAAATGATAATCGTAGACGGGCATTAGTATTCATTAAACCTGACCCAGATGACGTGGCCCATATTATTGCCGCTAACCCAGATTTGTGTCAGTTTGAGAAATTTAAAGAGAAGTATCATCAGCCCCCTTCAAAGACCATTAGTTTGGCTTTGAGAGGTAGACTGGTTTCACAAAAACTTGTGCCAGAAAAACTGCTTATGTAGATGCGCCATGATGTGGCTCTGAAAAGAGCTATTATAATTATACATGGGTCAGTTTATATTTTTGAGCTACAAAATATTTGCTGAAACAAGACTTTGTTATTTTATAATTATCTTATAAAAGTTATTTTTCATAATCAAAACGTGTGGGTAGATTAGGGCTAGATAGTGGTCACAGAATAATTAAGCAGAAGGAATAACAATTATTATGAAATCCTCAATTGAATAAATTAAAAGTTTGGGTTGGTCGGTCACTTGTTTATATAGTGTAATTATCATAAATATATGTGAGCTGATTTTGTACTTGATGTGTAATACAGTATGTGCCAATAAAAACGCAAGATTGGAAAATAGAAATATTAAAAATATAAGCAAGGGCTTTTTTGATCACCAAATCACCATTGATATTAAAACAGAGCTTCTTCCCTTCATTATGCTTTTTATTTCATCCAATTTGGATATTCCTGTCCGAAGATACAGCGCATTGAAAATGGAGCACAAATTTCAATCTGGTCAATTTGTGAAAATTAGATGAAGTCTGTTAATCCAATGATAGGGTGGTATGCATCCCAGAAATGAACACCTGTAAACTGATTTAATTTATTTTACAATTTGTGTAGCTTTTAAAGGATTGTTCATTAATTACTTTCAATGAAAATCAAACAAGTGATCAATTTGAAGAACAAATTATTTTATCATTAATGAAATACTTTCATTGTGGTACTTAAGTCACCATCAGCTCTTAAACAAATTAAAAAAGTCAACATGGTCAAGAGTATTCATATTTTCATATTTTGACCCCTTATTGTGAAACTAAAATTAATTACTAAAAATGCATGACTCGGGGGCAGTACTGAGTTGTAATTGTAACTTGAGAAAAAGAAAAATAACACTTTGTATCAAAATAAACTTGAAAATTTAAGGTAGGTATTCTGATCTGGTGACAAATTTAATTAACATACAATTTTTTCATATTTGAATGAAGGGTCATCACTCACAGAAAGCAATTGTAAAGTTCCATTTGCATGTAGCCAAATTATTGCTACAGGCTAAAATGTGTCTGAGATTGGCCCATAGAAACATATAGGATATTTATTTTGGTTAACAAAACATTCCAGTAATTCAGCACCTTTTTCACCATATCTCTTCAATGAAACATAGTATGTGCACTTTCATGTGGTATCAAAATCTCCGATTTGATTTTGTGAGTAAAAGTGATCAGAATCCAGACCTTTTAAGGGTCACTTTAATACATTATATCATACATTCAGATGTGGAATTTAACATTCCGGTTTCGGGAAACTTTGAACATGACATTTTGGAGAGACAACAACAAAAATTTGTATTTCTTACAATATTGTAAAAGTTTTTCTGACTTTTTTGTGCTTGATTAGATACTTACTAAACACAAATGCAACTAAGTGATATTTTTTTATCTGGAGATAAGCTACTTTGTCTTTAATGCCTTTATTGCAGCCTAGTTTTGATACTGATTATATAGTATTGAGATCATGAATTTGGACCAAGTTAATTATTAAGGGCTTCATTGAATTTGTCATAACTTAAGAACCAAAGGTTCAAATTTCACAAAATAAAAAGCTGTTTGAAGATGAGATTCTGTACAATGAAATTCGATAATTCTAAAAAATCTGGTGCTTTTATTGGCACACACTGAATAGTGTTGTATTTTTAGTAAAGTAAAACCAAATAAGCTACAAAAAGTTTGTCACAAATTTTTGAGTACGTTTAGAAACATGTAAAATATGTATATATTAATCTCAAAGTATGATTCACAGATACTTGTAAATAACCATGATTACCCATTGCTCATGAAAACATTGCTTACTCTAGTTGGCAACTTCGATTCTTTTAACCATTGTTAACTTAAGTCCAGGCGGCATAGGACACGATAAATAGCATCCGTTAGATTTAGGGACGAGGGATTTCTAAAACGCAAATTTAGGATACAATTTACGTGTATTTCTATTAAGTCACGTGACTCACGTATTGAAGAAAATATTTACAAAGATCATGTTTTTACCTTTCCTCAAAAAATTACAAAAGTGTTCTAATAGTAATCAACATAATTATGTTATTCTAAATCCGCTGGGGTTCATGAACCCCACTTTTTATAGATGTTATTATATTTTTTTACCGATTACGAAAATAATTTTAGTGATCATCCCAACGGCTTTCCAGAGGCGGTATAGGACATGACGCAACCGGGGGATCAGCTACGATACCGTACGATAAGAGCCGGCAACCCGTAACAGTGCCACTGCCACCCTCCTCTGCTTAAGTCCACGTGTACTGGTATGCACTTGTTTGATTTTGCAAGTGCAGCAACACACATGCACAGTATGTGCAGAATAGTGTTTTGAAGCCAAAAAATGTCACATTTTCTCATTTTTTGAGAAAATTAGGTTGGTTTTTATTGTTTCAACTGATAAAACATATTTGTGTGCAAATTTTGTGAAAAAATGACACACATTTTAGTGGGAAGTTTTTGAATCAGCACTAAACAATGTCGCTTCTGTCATATTTCCCATAAACCCCTGTACTAATTTCCCCCCAAAAGCTCTAAAAATGATATTTTTAAACTGACTCACATGCAAAAACGAGTACGGTGACCCATTTTAATTTTTTAAATCGGTTCTACATTGATATAATATTATTCATGTCGATTTTTACTAGAAATTTTTAGTCAGATCTATCAATATGGGCTCAGAAGATTTAAGAAATATATTATTAACGTGTTGTTTGATGTTAAAATAAAGAAATAAACAGTTGCAGACTCAGCGAGTGTCATGTTGTGTAACTTATATTTTGTCCAATTTTAATTGTATACCCTAGAACATATGACAAGGTTCAAGATTTGACCCCGATTTGACTGCCAAAAGTGTGAAAAAAATATTTAAGGGTGAAAAAATCAGTTAAAGATATGAAAATATATCATTCTAAGGGTAAAAATGTCTGTATTTTCTGATTTTGGAACCAAAATGACCATATGTGACCCGTCATATCGAAAGGTACCTTAAGGTCGGCAAAATTAAAATTGATTTTTTGGTCTCATCTGAAAGATTATATTTTAAGCTTTAAAATGACACCTTGCTTTTGGTTATTGGATGTTCGATTACAAAGTTACATCCAAATTGGCAAAAGGTATCGGGCTGATTCCGAAAACTAAAGTTCTGAGAAAATCAAGTTTAAAGTTTCTGTACTGGTTAAACGTGAATAGAGAAAGGATTTTTATCTCGGTTTTTAAAACATTTGTCTTATGTATTGGATGTTGGAACCTGATTAATATGATAGAATACACTTCAAAGGTAACGTTTCTGATGAAATTAGAAATTCGACCTTGGACGTGATTTTTGACTATGCTCAGCTTCAATGGCCTGTATCTCGTAATTTACTATGCCAGTATTAAGGTACCTTTCGATATGACGGGTCACATATATGATATGTAGTTTCTTGAAAATTTTGGATTTTTCCCCATGTTTTCCCCAAAAATGTGATTTTTCAGTGACAAAATATTTTGCCATCCATTAAAAATTGTATTATGTACTCATTAAATATGATAAAATCAATCTCTAGAAGTATTTTGTTATGCAAAGAATGATTAAATATTTAAAATAAAACAGTTTTTAGTAAAATCTCTGGCCTGGTATGGCTATACTATTCACCAAAAATCAACATTCCGCGTGATATAAGTCGCTCCAAAAAATGACCATTTTCCAGAAAATTTGTCATAAATTTGTCGTAAAATCTGAAAGTCCTACTGGGTCAATTACCCCTCATTTTGTGTAAAAATTAGTTGGCTTTCAATTCATAACCATTGTGAACTATCTTTGCAAAGTTAAAGTTAAGAAAATTCAGAAAATGTTACCCCTACCCCTTAATTTTTTGACGTTTGAAAAAAGTCGGGCATTTGTCAAAAAAATTTCAGTTTTTTTTAAATAAAATCGTATAGGCCTACAAAACTAATGGCTTATGTCCATAATTATGGCCAACAAGGGTATGGTATTTTTTTTTCTAAAAACTGCTTTATAAAATTTTCAAATTTTTTTGACAACTGGATTTTTCATATCTCGACCCTGTATTAGTCAATAGGGGAAAAATTTCAAGTTCAAGGTGCAGCATTTTTGACTTCATATCTGAATTCTACACAAAATTTCATATTAGAATCATGTACCATTGTCTATTTGAGGCATCTTTATTGTTTCCATTTTTTGGCAGTCAAAACGGGGTCAAATCTCGAACCTTGTCATATCTTTTATAACAATTTTCACCAGGCACAACACTTTGGTGCCTGCATGCATTTATTTACTTGCATGTAGGCCCAAGGCCCTTTGCATAAAATGTAACAAAGATAATTATTAATCACATGACATTTTAAATAAAGCAAATATACATATATCTTTTATGTTCAGTAGCAGTTCCATTCACCATTAAATTACCTAAAAAATAGTTGTTTGCAAGTTTTTAAACTTGCGGAAAATCTTTGCGATTGGAGCGTAGTGTTAGTTTCTACATCAATCCGATCAATCTGGAATATTAAGATATATTGACCTCGGGTTCAATCGGGAGAGATGCAACTAGGAAAAACATGGATTAGACTAACATGAGTTCTGGACTCCTTTTCAGAATAAAACTTTGTCTTACTCCTACAGTATACTTAAAATCACTGCACTGCAAATATTTTTCAGAAAATGTCCTTTTAGGTGTCCTAAAATAATGAACCATAATATTAAGATTTACTCCTTTTTAGAATTTATGATTTGATGCCATTTACAGAATATAAAAAATTAAAAATACAGAATATATAAAAAAATTGTAAAATGTGTTGTACAGTTTGTGATGATGATGATGAGGATAAGGAATACAGCAACTTCATCAGTGATTTGAAACTACTGTTGTCATATTTTGTTGATATTGTGTTCATATTTCTGTTCCCACTTCTGTGTTAGATTTGTGTTGGATGGACTCCATTCATCCTGATCAGTGCCTTCTAAGTTCATAGGTTTGGTGAAGGGTGCTTTGTATTTGTGTATTTTCTTGATAATTATTTTGTAGAAACTGGGTGATGTAGGGCTAATTTCCATAGGGTATGTTCACACGAGCAAATTCCCAGTGTGAACACAATTATAGAAAGATTCTCGCTCGTGACCATAAGTAACACGCCACTTGTTTTAACATGCAAGTCCTGAACTCAATTGCTAAGTTATCTTGCTCTAGAGCTGCTCATGACTAGTCATGACGAATATGTGTGAACACAGCCTTAGTCCATGTTTCCTTTATCTCCCGTTCTCTTGATTTATTCACATTTTAATCAAAAACACAAAGTCATGGCTGAAGCTCTGACTCTTTACAACTTGTATTGTCCTGATTTATAAGACCGGTAAATTATGTATTTTTGTAATCTTACAGGCCCACTCTGGCAAACTCCTTGGTCAGCTTTCAGAAATGACCCAACGCAATATCATGGCTGCCATTCTACAAAGCGTTGGACCCATCTCTACTTTCATCACTATCAGGCAAAATTGGAAGTTCATCCGGAGTTCAGCGGCAACAATAGACTTTAAAAATGCAGCAGTGGCTCTTCAAAACATGGGTCTGGGCCAGGTTGTCCAATTTGATAACAGATCATGCCTTGTTTTTGTCAAGAAGAGGCCAGAAGATATTTGGCAGGTCCTTAGTTTGAATCCTGATTTGTGCGATCCAGAGTTATACGCCAGAAGATATCATCTGTCACCACCAAAATCTGTTGGGGTTCATTTGAGGAGTTTGTTGGTTTCAAAGAAATTAGTATCCCAGAAACAAATGACATAATGGCATTGAGACATTCTATAATATTGTTATGAGATGCATTAAGATTTACTCCAACAGGTGGTTTCTACCGGCCCTCTGCTATATTGTAAAACTTTCAGTTTTTGTTGTTTAAATCAAAAGAATGGTTGTAAAAATTATGGATATGTTATAAAACTGTATTGTTAAGCTTGAGTCGGGCAATAACGTTATGCCAATCAAAAAATCCTCCAAGTGAGACTGCTACAAGTTCATTGTGGACAGTACAATACATTTTCTTGATATCGTTATTGGCATCACTTAGCTTGCTTATACTTAAAGAGCTCAGTGGGAATTTTCTAATATAAACATGTAAAGGTTAATGGAATTAAAGTTTCGTTAACCCTAACTCCCAAACACTTAAAAACTATATAAGTCCGAATAAGTCATACAAAAATTTCCCGTTTCCCCTGGGATTTGAACCCTTGACCTCTCGCATCCTGTTCCAATGTCCAGCTTTGGCAAGCCACCGAGTATGGCCTGCCATGGCAGCACTTTCGTGCCCATATGTATCCCTGGTCTATGATGTATTTGGACTTAGTCGAATTTCTTAATTTTTGCTTGTTGGATTTTGTTGGACTGTGACATGTTAGGGTTATTGAACATTGCATCTAGTCTAGGATAAGGGGAGGATGTGCCAGTAATTGTGTTATTGTTGTTATGCCAAATTTCCCAGATCAAATATTGTTTTATAATAGTTAAGTTAAAACATTTTTAGCCATTTTTTTGTCATTTTTTATGCACAGAATCATCCTCCTATTACATATCTATCCCTATATACACCTCTTCCATCACATCTCTTAAATAAAGAAACATCAACAATTTACTACAAACAGACTAACCTTAAGACAACTTAGCTGAAATGTTTTGATGAGTCGGTCACAATCAACAAATAAAAATGATTTGAATTATAAGGAATAATTCATGTCCAAACTTTCTCTTTAAATTGAAATTCTAAACCTGTGTTTTAAAATGACCTCTTTAAAATGATCACTCAAAATGTCATTCTTTAACCTTACAGATGAAGCTCCTTCCTCGAAAATGTGAGAAGACACAGCGTAATATAATGTCTGCCATCATGCAAACTGCCGGTCCAGTATCAAATGCGATGTCCATAAACTGGAATTGGAAATTTCGTGATTCTGGAGCAACATCGGGAGAATTTTATGCTGCTGCTTTAGAGCTTGAAAAGGATGGCTTTGGACATGTAATTGCCTTTCAAAACGACAGTGGAGGAGTCAGCAAAGGCAAAGTATTTGTGAAAGAGAGTCCTGAGAATGTCTTTGGTCTATTGAGCGCTAACCCTGACCTTTGTGATCCCGAGATTTATATAAAAAGATATTCCCAATTACCACCGAAGAGTATTAGTTTGAAATTGAGGAGTAGATTGGTATCGCTGAAGCTGGTTTCTCAGAAGCAAATGATGTAGGCCTAGGTACATGGTTCGTGTTTAGAGACAAATGATTTAGGCACTGGTATGTTGTTGGTTACCTTTAGATAACCCTAACCCTGCTGAATCCTACAAAATCCTACAGTAGAAAATAGTCCAAGTCCAAATACGTCACAACCGTGAGATATATATGGTCACCGAATACCTGTCGAGGCAGCGTCCATTGGTGGCTTGGTATGGGTGAATATTGGATTGGGAGGCGAGAGGTCACAGGTTCGAATCTGCGGGTCGAATGCTTAAAAATATGGATTTTTTAAAGTACAGATTCGAGGAGATTTTTGGTTTAGTGGGTTAGGGTTTATGTCCTGTCAGAGCTGATATATCAATTTCTGTCAATATACATTTTATACCTTAGAATTATTCAGTTGTAACATTGATTATGTTGACAAGATGTTCAAGGTACTAAATAATTTGTACAATACAAAGATCACAATTTTGGTCCATGGAATATATATAGTTGGCACAAGAAGAAACATGACATGTCTTCCATTGTATCAAACTTCGATCATTTTGAAAAAATACATTTGGTTACTACGTCTTTGCTCTTTTAGTAAACACCTCACTTTTGAACATTTTTACGAAAAAAACTAAGATAGAACTCCCAAGTTCACAAAAAATAACAGAGATAGAACGCCCAAAAGATGCCAAAGTAAACAACGACAATTGTTGCACTTTATGCTGTACAATGCAATGCAAAGGTATGAGAGTAGTATAGTAGCAGGATAATGTAAACATCTCATGAAGACCAGTATAAATCAATGTAAGATATGTAACATTACATGTTTTAAAAGATTTCTATTATGACCATTGGATATAGTTTTGAAAGCCTTTTTTGTAGAGTGAATTTATGTGTTTCCCCAGATTTAACTATTTTCCTGTAAATAAGTAGATACTTCAGTGTAGAAAACATATCGATATTTCTTGAAATAGTTGATGATCTTTCATCTTTTGATGTTCAATTCTCATCATTAATTAATCAGAAATATTGTTGATTTATGGTTCAAAAAAATTTCTTTTTATGCATGTGTTTGAAACTATTATTTTGAGAATCAGATTTACATATTTGATTCAGGGTAATTTAATAGTAACATTTGTGACCAAAAAAGTGAACATTTCATACCTGTCAAATTTACAAATTCTGATGCGGGAGATTAGAATTCACGAGTAAAAGACCAGGAAACCTAATAGGTACACCCAAAAATTTTTATGTGACTTTTGAAATCTGACAAGCAAAAAAAAAATGGTTTCACAAGCGCGCAGACAACTGAAACGATGTCATTTTCAATTTATCAACAAAATGTAGGGGTGTACACGGCTAGGAGGACACCGCGGTACTTTTTTTCTCAAAGTGGGAGATAGCGGGAATTTTTTTTTTCAAAGTGGGAGCAGTAGCTACCCGATCAATCTCGGATCAGGTAGTCTCAGATCAGGTAGGACTACCTAAAATCGGGAGACTCCCGCCTAAATTAGTAGACTTGACAGGTATGAAATTTTCACTTTTAATTGGCTTAAGAACCTAGCATACATTGCAATATTAGCATTATATTTACAAGTTTGTTGTTGATAATAGTGGGGTAGAGACATGTAGGTGTTTGAAAATTAAATTATTTGCTAAAATCCTGAATAAAGTTCATGTAACAATTGGAAACATTTATGACATGACACAAATATTTTTCTTTGACGTGTTAGTGAACAGATGATGGGTAACATATTTACAAATAATTTCATAAAGTGGTATGAAATGCTATCGTCAGCTTTTGTTTTAATGCATTTTGTTTGGTAACATTTGTGACATTTTAGTATAGCTTTTGGTAACATTTGTGACATTTTTTAATTAAAACATGTGCTCATTCATGCATGGATAGAAAAAATTCATAATTTCTGTTTGGGAAATACTTCTCGCATACCAAGTAAAAAACATATGACTGAAAAACCTGCTTATATGGTCGAATAAAAAAGATGATTTTTGCTTGAACTCACTTTCATTTTCTGTGGAATGAGCCTTTACATCAATATATTTTGCAATTCTATATATTAAATATCATCAGCTACCTACTGCTGATAGCACACTACTTCATCAGCTATCTACTGCTGATGGCACACTATTTCATCAGCTACAGCACTATTTCATCGATCCTACCTGTTTCATAATGCACTACTGAATTACGCTATCTGCTGCTACTACTAGCATACTACTTCATCAACTATCTACTGCTAATAGCACACTACTTCATCAACTATCTACTGCTAATAGCACACTACTTCATTGACTATATACTGCTGACTGTGCACTACTTCATCAGCTATCTACTGCTGATAGCGCACTACTTCATCAGCTACCTACTGCTGATAGCGCACTACTTCATCAGCTACCTACTGCTGATAGGGTACTACTTTATAAGCTGTCTACTACTACTTCTGATAATGCAATACGTTAGCTATCTGCTGCTGATAGCACACTACTTGATCTGGCATCTACTGCTGATAG
>JXSR01S000661.1:42680-59724 GCA_000969725.1 Ophiothrix spiculata | reverse complement strand
TATAATAATACATATTCATATAACCCCACAAAAAAGCATATATTGCAGTTAAACACTATAGTATAGAATGCAAATAATAGAACAATGTCTTGTCAAGTATAGTATGAATTAAATGATAAATATTGAATTCTTTTACTGATCCATGACAAGTGACTGGTCTCATATCAATGTTGATCATTATTATTTGACAGTTTTTGACTTGGCCAACCCAAACACCTCCATTGTCAACTCAACTGCAGTATCTTTGTTTTGATTTTGGCTAATGGGGTCACGATCTTTTTTTGTGCAAACAAAGTGATCAGTAACAAGATATGAATCAAAATCATTATTCATTTATAATTAGCTCTATGTTGCGCTGTGTCTATGGAGATTGTCAGGCAATCCAGAAATAATCCAGGGAGGGGGGGGGGGGGTCTTAAAAAAAAATTGTATGGGGATGCTTAAAAGTAGACTTCAGAATTTTGACCATCTCTATACCTCAAAAAGTGTGATTTTGTGACCCATCTCTATACCATTTTTCTAGAAAAAGCACCCAATTTTGGGAAAATTGGGTGTTTTTTCGGCAAAATTTTCCTAAATACACCCAATTTTGCAATTGGGCGCATTAGGTCTGTGACGAAAACCCACCCATCAATATACCAAAAATTACGAAAATGCACCCCAAAACCTTTGAGCACCCCCGTATACCATTTGTCAGTAAGAACCCCCCTGGGGAAATAATTGCAGAGCCCTTGTGATGGACAACATTTTGGAGGTTTCTATTATAAATGTTCGCTGTCCTGCAATAAAGGGGCTATTAAGGAGCAGAACCCCCTTGAGTTTTTTAATATTTAGGCCCATACAGATTGAAGTCCTAGATTTGCACCTATTTCTATTTCCTTTGCTGCTATGTTAACTTCCAAGGAGCAAATCAATTTGACATTTATTTAAGACGGAAAATTAAGTTGGATTGGCGTAACCTGACCGACCCTATTTTTGGTGCTGACCCTAGACTTTTTATTTTTTGTGTAGGCCTATATGATAAAAACAGTAAAATTAAGCATGGTAACGACATATTTTTTTTACTTTCAGGCTGCTGAAAAATCCAGATTGTTATAAAAATTAAAATATAGGGACAAAAAATATTATTGCTCCATTAATCTGTGTGTCCTGTGGTTATTTTGTGTTAATTTCAAAACCAAAAGAAGAAAGAAAAATGCACATACAAATCCCACCAACCAACCGACCCGGCTAATGCCTTTATAAAAATGAAACATAATGGGAATTTTATCAAGTTGTGACAGAAATGTGCTTGTCAGTTAATAATGCTATTTTTGTCATCATGTTTCCATGCACTGCTATGACCCACATATTTATTGCCAAGTTTCACTTCTACTAAATATATGATGACGACGGAGGAAGGGGCATTTAATGGTGACAGTGAATGGGGTGCTTATGGTAAATTGGTCATACTACTACTAGCCTATTACTAGGCAACCCACAGCTTATGCCCACTCTCATTTTAAACAGCGACATAGACCAATTAAAAGGCCCAATGCTTATACCTAGATTCATTTATATCGTTACGGCACTTCTAAAATTGGACCCAAAATTACATAACATTGATAACAATTTTTGTAGATGAAACTGATGCATAACCTGCATTTTAATTCCACAGTTATAACAGGACAAAACAAATTTTACATTTTTTTTTCTGAAATAATAATTTTGACTAAAATAAATAATTCCCAAAATATACAAGATATCTTTTATTTTTTCATTAAAATGTAAAATATAGTGTATAAAAGGAAACTCTGCGAAATTATAAAAGGGAAAAAAATCAACATTTTTAGACAAGCATGTGTACCACATGATCCATGAGTGGCACCCCCTGGTGTAGATGACAAGATACCAATGGCATCCTATGCTCATCTGTCTAACTTGTCACATATTTGGAATGCAATGAAGCTTACCAAAACCCAAGCAGCATCAAAATAACTTGGACACCGCAATATCACTCCTTGTTGGCATGGTATTCTCAGGAGTCAGGAACAGGAGAGATACAAAGCTCATCTAGATGTTCAACCATAAAAAATATGTTTCAGCTTGCATATTTGGGTAACAGCCCGCAAGTCCAAAGGTTCACTAACTAGTCCAAAAATGAAATAAGGTTTGCCCATCCGAAAGGGTATTTTCCTATTCCTATATTACTTGAGGGTTCGCTAGTCCCAATTTCAAAAAAGGTCCATCAGTCCGAAAAAAGGATTCGCTAGTCCAAATTTGAAAAGGTTCGCTAGTAAGAAAATGAAATAAGGACCGTTTAGTCTGAAATTAAAAAGGGTTCGCTAATTTAAAGGTTCCTCAGTACGAAAATGAAAAAAGGCTCGCTAACTCCAAAAATGAAATAATATTTTTGGACTAGTGAACCCTATTTCATTTTCGGACTAGCGAACCGTGAAACTAGCAGGCTGTAATCCATATTTGTGGGTCATCGCGGTGAAAGAATGTAGATGTTGTCTCCTACATCATGTACATGTAGCTCATTGTAGCATATCTGATGTATACTAGTACTACTCGTAGTCAGATATGCTGAGTAACATGTACCAGCCAACAACTGCATCCTTTTGGCTCATTTGGAACAGTATGAAACTTGGTATATTGAAATGCCAAGAAAGTAAATTTGAGAAGCAATTCTGGACAAATCATATTTGGGGAAAAAGGTAGATGATAGATTTTGGTAAAAGCACCATTTATAACTCGTTCTTCAGCTAATTTCTTCATTGTAAAACTAGACACATACAGGTAAATAATAGACTGTAAAGCTCAATTCATACTCGGCCTCCAAACAAAATTTTTCCTACCAAACATTTGGTCGTGACGTAAAAATGACGAGTGAACCAATTGGACCAAATGTTTAGTTTAAGTTCGATGGAAAATATTTGGTGACGTCACGACCAAATGTTTGGTAGGAAAAATTTTGTTTGGAGGCGGAGTATGAATTGAGCTTAACACAGTAATTTTACATAGCACTAATTATAAGTCGCGACTTCTAGTTAGACTCCCTCCTGAATATTGATGAGGCAATGCAGACAGGTACCAATTAGTTTTTAATTAAGCCTTTGTAATTAACTGAATATGTTTCATAACCAAAAACAAAACTGCCCTTTCACATTGAGTTTCACAAAACACATGAACCAGCCATGAAAAAAAAAGTTACAGTTTAAAAAAAATTATACCAACTAAGTTTCAACATCCAAAGATTCAAAAAATTCTAATCACAAACAAGATTTGTGGTATAGGTAGCTTCGAGTAGAGTTATTCAGTATGTGAAAATTTAACAGATTTCGGGTCTGTACAGGATTCTCTAATCCAGGGGCGTCGGAAGGAAAATAAAAGTGGTGCGGCCACTGGTAAAAATGGTGCGTCTTGTGGCCATTAGTTATCACAAATAAGTTAACAACTAAGCCACAGAAGAAAGTACTTACTTAAACGAATATATACAGTACCATATTTTATGGGTAATGATGCTAGGACCATTATGAATAAAACACATTCAATTAATTTAAATTAATCAATTTTATTTTTTGGCTGAAAAGTGGTGCGGCCAAAGCCCACATGGCCTACACGGTTCCGACGCCTCTGCTCTAAACACTAAACAAAGAGTACATGGTCTGTGTGGAAGCAGGCACGAGAACACACATACAAAAAAAACCTGAAAATGATGACAAAAGAGCAAAAACAGGCTGAAATTCAAAGAAATTGAGAATTTTTGAACATGAAAAAACCTGAAATCAGATAAAAACCTGAACATTCTCATGCATGTGGAAGTAAGGGGTGCAACACCTAAACATTTGCAATAGTAGTGGAATCAAAAAAGGTACATGTTAAGATGCATTTAGACTTTAATATAAAATCACAAAAAGTTGTTGACGAACACTCAGTCAAAAACATGGGAAAACTAGACAATATTTTCCAGGGTAATCGCAAAATCAACTATTTATTATTATTATCGGACTCGTACCTCTCCAAGGTGACAAGGGTTCCTCCCCTCCATCCCACCAGGATTGCTATGCTATAAGTTATACAATATTTGGTGAAATAAGGCATTTATTTTTTAAATTTTGTTAGTTTGGGGTTTTCTCAGAGATGCAGTTGCTTATGACTGCGGGATAACATTGTTTCCCACTAAATATTAAAAAATCAGATGTGCCATCAAAGTAATCAATTTTAATTTAAAAATGCCAGCTTTTGTCATTTTTCTTGAAAACTAACACGGTCACCTTATTTTTTTTTTTTTATTTCAGTATTTTGAAGAGAAGAGTTGAAATTTAAAAAATCAAGGGAGCATTTATTATTTTACAAGCACATAATGATAGAGTTTTTTAACTTTCCCTATACTTTGTATGGTAAATCAGGTGATTTTTTGGAAAAATAGGGGTTTTTTTTAAATGCCTGTATCTCGAAAACGAGCACGGTGACCTATATTTTTCATGTTAGATTCGTTATTAGCACAAATATTTTAAAGAAAATCAATGGAGAATTTGCAACTCTGAGAAAATCCCTTAAGCTTTCCTATATAGCGATTGTATGAAATTGATTTTTGCACATATTTTTTCTTTCAGGCAAAGTTATGACACATACAATGTACAATTGACTGGAAGCACACTGAACTTTCTCAGTAATGGATTGATCAGTGAATCATTAAACACATTTAAATGTTTAATAATTCAATTGAGCCTTAATTTACAAATCAGTAATGTTAAACTAATCATTGTTTCATAGATGGGTATTATACACCTCAATGGTATCACCATCTGTTCAGTTATTGCAAGGTGGTTTGTAGCATAGGAAGACGCGTAGGTTTTAGCCCAGGCTTTTAGTACACTTTCTGGCGTACTGTATCATACGCTTTAATTAAATGTGATCTTACATGTGCGTCATTCCGATATTCATGCATAAAATCATGTGCATTTGTGCATCTATAGGTAGTATAGGCACAATTTAGGCCAGGTATCTGTTTTTGCTAGAAAATGCAATTTTTAAAAAAAGTAAGTCATTGATCATATCTTTTTAGAGGACAAAAAGCATATTTATAAAAATGAAAATTAATAGAGCATTTTAAAATTATAAATGTTTTTGTCTTTATTTCATGATTTAACCATACAAATCAATGGTAAAAGTAGTACATCATACTGTTTTTGAAGATGTTTTTTCTTGAAGACTACATCCACAAAATTTTGGTTTTTTTCTACAATGTATTTAAAGAGTCCTGAGGAACTGTTGCAGATATATAGCAGCATTTTTGCAAGATTTGTTTCCAAAACATACAGGTAAATGAGTCACATTGGCGCCATTTGAATATAGCAAGGGAATAATTCAGTGAAAAATATATGTAGAAGGTGACTTCAATATTTGAGGGAAATGTGCTAGGGATGATTTAGTTAAAAATCGGATGATAAAAGGGTTGTAAATAGTTGAATTTAAACAGTTCAAAATTCATGAGCTTTTAGACTGACCGACTATAAGTGATTAAAAGTTCAGATATATAGAAACAATGATGCACAGGCCTGATGATGTACTTTGCTGATAAAATTATGTCAGTGAGTCAATGACGTAAACAAGCTCGACTTCAAGTGCATGTTCCATGTGAGCCATGATCAGGAATGGCAGGCTTGAGTCAATGAATAATATACATACAATCGGTTTGTTTACAAAATGAGAGAGTGCAGATCCATAAGATCTATTTTTAACTTGACGATGTCATTATTTATAAAGAGTGGCCTGCAACCCATATGCTATGCAACTATACTGAAAACAAACGTGAAACTATGTTCCAACAAAATATGATCAATAAAATTGCACTCTCAACCCAATCATTTTTTAAGTGTTTAAAAAATGCTGATAACGTAAACCCTTAATTGAAAATCAAAACTATTCCCTCCTCAATAAAGTTCTGAAGAATTTCATAAACCAGTGGTTTGCTATCTTCAGTAGACAGCAAGTCACCCTTTACAGCCCTATAATCATGCATCTTTATTCATAGCTCATACTGTAAAGTAGACCATTTGAACGTATGTACCAGATAAAGTCACAATTTGCCCTCTTCAGTAGACAGCATTTTAGGTATGAACACAATGAACTTTAAAAACTAAAAGATATCACTACAATTCCAGAGTCAAGTCAATTAAAGTAACATTTTCTTGTAATTTAACATTCCCTCTTGATTGGGGGCACTTCCATATTGACTTTGCAGAGTGTACCTGCAACGACCTCCTTTTTAATTTTATTTTGGTTTCTTGCTAAAAAGTCCAAATACTCAATGGCCCCTGTTTTTAATGATCAGATACTCAATGACTGCTATTTTTCTTATTCACTCCTGCCAATTTCTTTCTCTAATTTGATGTTTTTAAGGGCATTTTTAACAACTATTTTCCTAATTTCCACACATATATTTTTTACCAATTTTGTTTTTTATAGCAATTGAGGACCCTAGAACTCGAAGGGGTTAAGTCACATTGAGTACAAACTGAGAAAAAGGCAAAAACAATATTTCATTTGTGTGGACTTGAATGGTAAAGCTGTACCTTACAGTGACTTTTACACATCAAATTACTACAAAACTTGTACAGAATGTACAAATGAGAATTCTGCAGCAGGAAATTGACAAAACTCAATTTTCAAGTTTTTGTGACTTAACCCCCTTTTAGTTCTAGGGTCCTCAATTTGAGTATACCATTTTGAAATCTTCAAATCTGGCTGACCCCATTTTTGTTATGTTGTGTACTGAATGCCCCCTGTTTTTGTGCCTAAATTTTTACCAGATGACCCCTACTTTGCATCTCACTGAGGCACACCCCTGTCATTTTAATATGTGCGTGCCATCAAATTTAAAGAAAATAAATTTTCATTAAAAACGATACTGTCGTCATACATGATTCTACTTTTGTTGGTCATACAATTAAATGATAAACATAACACTTAATTACAGAAAAATGACTTAAAATGAGAAACTATCACTGACTATACGACCTTGCACTATCTTCCTTCATTTATGTAAGCTTACAATCCCTTTAATGTATTGGCACTATTTACATTTTTGTCAAGATTGTATTTTATTCATGAGTTCTTGTATATATGTGCAGTGCAAAGCTGATGTAATTAATATGCGTTCAAGTTAAAGATGCCAATTTATAATATATGATTTGGAAGTCTTGTTCAAGATTAGGCTAAGAAAATTAATGAAAATTATGGCCATTAGTCAAACAAATTGCAAAAGTAATGATATTTTCAGGATAGTATCAGACAAACATATACAACAACTAGTCCAAAATCTAGAAAAATCTAGTTGGTAGAACAGTGATTAATTTGCATAAAACAAAATGGCTGCCAAAACAGGGGTTAAAATTTCAAAGTTGGTTAAATCGTGTTAAAAACCATTCTATTGTGTTCCTCTAATCACAAAGAATCAGAAAAAGTATATTTTTACCCATCTCCGATGTATGGTTATTGAGTTATATCCAAAAACGTGAAAGGTCATATCATGGGTCGCGTGATATGTCCTATGGGAGACCAAAATTTCAAAATTGTCCGATTTTTTTCAAAATGGTCTCAATTGTTTCTCTTGCAAAACTATCTACATGATGTAGTAATTAGCAATAGCTCAGATGTACTATTGCTATGGTTACAGATCAAAGTAAATTCAGGGTTTTAGATTCCTATGGCTATGTAATGGTAAATATAAACTTTGTTTTGACTGATACTATAGCAACCACTGGTTTAAAAAACTTTAAAATATTTCTTCATGTAGACACTTTTGCGAAAGGAACATTTTGAGACCATTTTGAAGAAAAACGGACAATGTTGAATTTTGTGTCTCCCATAGGACTTATTGCGTGACCCCTGATATATGACATTTCACGTTTTTGGATATAACTCAATAACCATACATCGGAGATGGGTAAAAGTATACCTTTTCTGATTCTTTATGATTAGTGGAACACAATAGAATGGTTTTTAACACGATTTAACCAATTTTGAAATTTTAACCCCGGTTTTGGCAGCCATTTTGTTTTATGTAAATTAATCACTGTTCCACCAACTAGATTTTTCTAGATTTTGGACTAGTTGTTGTATATGTTTGTCTGATATTATCCTGTAAATATCATTACTTTTGCAATTTGTTTGACTTATTTTTTTATTTTTACTAGCCTAGATCTAATATTGGAGTCTTCTCATGTGGATGTCTTTGTATAGCTTAAAGTATTATACCGTACAAACCCGGGGGAGGGGGGGTATTCAATTTTGATTTTGGTAGGGGTGTGCCGCTGGGAAATTTGAAGTACCACCCATGTATATATACCAATATTTAAGAAAAAGGGACCCATCCATATACCGAATTCCAAAATTTTGAGTCGAGTTTATTAAAAAAAGAAATTTTCCCAAAAAATTAACGCTAATTTGGCGAAAATTTTCTGATTTATTTTTTTTGAAATTTAGAAAAATTTGGAAAACAGACCCATCAAAATACCACATTTTGCAAAGAAAAAGGACCCATTGAAATACCAGACAGCCTGATTTTGCTACCCAAGTTTGCGGCACATCCCCGTAATCAGATTTGTACAAACCAATATAAACAAACTTGAATCCCAGCATAGATATGATTCAAACTTTTACAGTTTATCATTTCATTACTAAGTTTATAATTCATAGTTTTGTAAATGCGAATTTATTTCAGCGAGAGCTAGTAAATCTGACTTTACAGCCTATTTATAACTAAGCATCATTTTCTTCTATCAACCATCGTCCAAATCAACTATCTGGACGCTACTGCTTGTTCCTCGTTCTGCTAACAAAAATTAGTGCATCAACCAGAAAATCGCTCAGAGCATAAAATATTTATCGAACTTCTAATCTGTCAAAAATTCGTGCTCCAATTGTTTTTAATCGTTGGGAAACCTCCATCGGAAAACCAACACTCCCGTGACAATTTGTATCATACATGATGTAATTTGTATTGAGTCTTCTTTTTATGTATCTAGGAAATTCGGAACCAAAACTTTTCAATGTTCGATTGTCCTCTCCGGCGAAAATAATCACTTTCAATTTGTCATTCACCTGGTTTATTCTTATTGATATCGTGAACTCTGTCGTGAATATCTTGTTATATCGGTTCTTTTAGAAAGTATCTCTAATAAAATAAGTGTGCCACATTATCATGAAAACCAATACATTTGATGAATTAAACTAATATTAAGCTATAAAACGGAAGCGCAAAAATGTGTAATCCAATTACGGGGAATGTGCACTTAGCTTATTTCACGACTGACCTGAAGGTAGTTGGATTAAATTAAATTTTGAGCAAAAACATACATACGCGTGTCAGAAGCCTCCATGCGTTTTAGTAAAAGCCTTGGTCGCTCAATAAAAATGGGTCATAATTATGGTCAGTACTATTATACGTATACATCCAAAATCTGACATTTAAAGAAGCAAATTATGTATGGTAAACACAAAGTAAAGCGTGTAGGTGTAGAACGCCTGTTCTTGTATACTATAGCTTTCCTGAGGAACTGATGCAGATGTAGCGTCTTTTTTATGAGATTTGTTTCAGGTAAACGGGTCACATCGGCGCCACTCGATTAGCAAGCCGGGTTAGCAAGGGAATTCATCAGTGTAAAATATATGTCGAAGGTGAATACAATACATGGGGATAATGCACAGGGGAAGATTTAGCTAAGAATTGGATGAGGAAAGGCTTGCAAATAGTTTATGAATTTAAGCAGTCCAATTTTGGTTAGAAGCTTTTTGATCATCAGAAAATTGATCAATAGGTCTGTAAAACAATGATGTACTAAGTTGCTGATCAATGTCAGTGGCGTAAACAAGCTCAACTTCAAGTACATGTTTTATGTGAGCTATGAACAGAAACGGCAGGCTTGAGTCATTGAATAATATACATACAATCGGTTTGTTTGCAAAATAAGAGAGCTTCTATTTTTAACTTGACTGATGTCATTGTTTATATATTTATAGTGGCATGAATTTCATATCTAAGCAACTGTACACTTAAACTCCCTTCAAAAAGAAAAAAAAAACACCTCCGATCAATATACTAAAACTATTATATATAGTAACTTGGGACTATCAATACTAAAATAACCACTGCACCCCGGTTAAATTCAGTCATTTTTTGTTTGAAAGTTAACGGGAGAAAAAGTTCATTTCTTCCTTCATCAACTATGGTCTTGAAGAATTTCGTGATTTCACCGTAGTATGCTATCTTCCGTATAGATAGCAAATCAGCCGCTACCATTGAGGCCTATATCATGCGTCTTCATTCCTAACCAAATAAACTATAACATCAAATTGGAATGTATACCGAATGAACTCACTATTTGCCATCTCCAGTAGACAGCAATTTTACGTATGAAGGATGACCTTTCAAACACAAGAATATTCCATCCATGATAAAATCGATCATTGCCGAGTCAAAGTGATGGGAATAAACATTAAACAATGATCACATATACAATAAACTTGGGTCGTATCAAATACAAAGAAGAAAAAACTTTACCGATACATGATTCTACTTTGTTGTCCATGCCACCTCTTGACCAATCAGATATTAAACATTGGATGGAAAAGTAACTTGGAAATTGAGTAACTATAGAAGATCCTTAAAACTGTATCATCTTCCTGAATAATGCCAGAATCCATACCATCTATATTTGGGAGATCTGTCCAAAACATTAACTTCAGAATATAATTTTAATGTGGAGGTCTGCGCATACGTCATACCACATAAAACCAAAGCATGGTATCCTATCATGCCTATAGACCCATCACGTACGATAAATATATAATCCAAACCAAACTTGAAAGTTTGACTATATGATGAATTTGTTTAGTTGGCTTATAGAAATTTGACTTAAAACAGATAGGCCTATATAACAAAACTAAGCATGCACTGTTTACTTTCTTCCATCGACCATCAACTAATAGTCGCGCATCTCATGGACATTACTATATACGATGTATTCAATGCTAATCAAAATTAAGTGCAGCAACCAGAAAATCGCTCCGAGCAGAATATTATGTCGACCTTTTCATCTGTCACAAATTCGTGCTCCAATTATTTTTAATCGTCGGAAAACCTCCACCGGAAAAACAACACTCCCGTGACAATTTGTACGCTACATCATAATGTAATTTGTATGGAATTTTCTCTTTGTGCACGAAGTAAATTCGGAACCAAAACATGTCCAATTGTCCCCTCCGTCGAAATAAAAACAATTTTATTCTCCCATTTCATTCCACATTTTATATTGGACGACCGTCATACGTCGTAAGTCCGGTGATGATAACAATTGAGAAATTATGTCGCGGCGTTATTGATGAACTATAGTAATTCTTCCGTCCAACATTTTGTCCAAATTGATATCGTACACATTCTAATAAAAAAGGGTTTCCAATTAAATTAGATAATAATAATTATGTGAAAAATGAATATGAAGTATAAAGTAAAAGTAAGCGCAAAAATACGTAATCCAATAACCATGATAACGGGAATGTGCACTTTGCTTATTTCACAATTGACCCGAAGGTGATTGGATTAAAATTTGAGCATTTTGAACAAATGCGAGTCAAGCATCCCAGCTTCTCATGATGCGAATTTATAGCCTAAGTGCTATACACTCTTAAAAAGAACGGATCAAATTGATCCGATAAAGTATCAAATATAAGCTTACTCTTTTACTCTCAAATTTGATCTTTTTCGGATCAAGAAAGAGTGTGTTTGATCCGAAAAGGATCAAATTTGAGTAGAATTTGGATCAAAATTGATCCGGAAAAGGGTAAGCTCATATTTGATACTTTATCGGATCAATGTGATCCTTTCTTTTTAAGAGTGTAGGTCATTCTGTAAAAATGGGTCATATAATCATGATCAATATTACATATTCAAAATCTGACATTTAAAGAAGCAAATTATATATGTAAAACAAAGTAAAGCGTGTAGGTGTATAGTGTACTTGTTCTGGTATAGTTTTCCTGAGGAACTGATGCTGATGTAGCGTCATTTAATGATATTCGTTTCCTCAAGACGCAGGTAAACGGGTCACATTGGCGCCATTCTGGCAATTGATCAGTGTAAAATAAATGTCGAAGGTGAATATAATATAATGGGGCTAATTCACTGGGGGAAGATTTAGTTAAGAATCGGATGAGGAAAGATTGTAAATAGTTAAGAATTTAAACAGTCCAAATGGGTTCGGAGCTTATAGATTGATCAACAGCAAATTGATCAAAAGCTCTCAAATTGCAAATGTCAGTGATGTAACCATGCTGGATATAATTTAGAGTTGGGACAAGCTCGAGTCGTGAAGAATATACTTATCATACAATCGATTTGTTTGCAAAATAAAACTAGGTTTCTATCTACTTTAACCATTACGATTTTAAATTCAAACTTCAGTTTTATTTTAGTGGCCAATACAATCCAAATTCTATGCAATATAACAGCAAAACTGATCCAACAACATTTTAAGTCACAAACACAAGTTGATCTCTTTAAAAAACATTCACGAATGATATACACAATCATGATACGACAGGGCTTTATTAAAATGTGTAACTCCCAAGGTTATTTTTTGCAACATCATAACGTCCAAAATATACTCTCCCTATCTTGTCATATATTTTTATTGCTAACTTTCAATTTACACGAAAGTAGTACTTATCAAAATTTATATTCGCAAGTTTAATCTCATTTATCTAGCTCATTAACGAATGGATCAACATGGTTCTAAGCAATTCATATTTTCATACAACATTTGCTATCTTCAGTAGATAGCACGTCAAACTTCTCATGGTCTTCCTTGTAACTCAGTTGATTAACATTAAATTTGGACGTAATTTGCTATCTCCATACAATATTTTACGAATGAACGATGTACTCATAACTTGGATAACAATCCATATATCAATGACATCATTGTGAGCCAAATCAATGAATAAATGCGAGCATTTTCTTGCAGACTAACCATGACAACCGCGACGTCTGACATTATAACATGAATACATCACATCGAATTAATCCTGAATCTCATGCAAATAACAACTCAATACGTTTTACTTTCTAAACTTAAATTGAGAGCAACATGAAAACTTGATCGAATTGATGATATAATAATCACATACCTGCCCTAAAATTAATCATCTTCATTATAAGAAAATACCCAATTTGCTTAGCATCATGGTGCTAAAATATATAAAGCAACTTTTCAATTGAATGTTTGATACTGACGACGCCGACAGCAGACAGTTGCAGTGAAATGGTTAAGCGTCTTTTCTTCTTATGACTCATAGAGTAGGAGACACAAACATTACAAGCTTTTTACTTATTAAAGACGGCAGCTATTTAATATGTTTGTTTCATGTTGAACTTCTTGACTTGCACGTGTTTTGGTCACGTCCATGTCAAGTTTACCATTGTATATTTATAAACAAAGCGATTTGCATGATTCATTTATTCTATTCATGATCTTAAAACATGTATTAAATATGCAATGTGCAAATGCAGACTTCGTGAAAAAGGTGTGATGGGCAGAAAGGGTCAACTAAACATAAAACAAGCTCATTATTCACAACAAATATCGCAAATAACAGAAACGATGGGCGTATACATGACACTTTTAAAAAGTCAAGTTAGCGTATAAAAAATAAATATTTAGAAAGCGCGATGTTTGTATCAAACAGGTTGAACATTTGATAAGGTTCAAAATTTAACATTTAAAGTTAAAGATTGGCGCTATCCGATCGCAATATTTACCCTAACGGCGGTCTTACAATCGGCTACATGCTAGCGAAAACGTACTAACGATTGTTTAACTATGCATTTCGTATTACGAACGTTTAACATGTTTAACGGTCTACAGTCTATAGAGCAATGAAATTGTGTATAAATTGGTCAAATAATATTGATAATCGTCGCTACGTCGCTCATATAGTCGGTCTTAACGAAGTATTCTTAATGCAATAAATGATCGGCTTGGGTCTCTATGTACCTTAAACGACCCCCCCCCACCACCACCACCACCAAACCCCGTCACGAAGATCTGAGTTTACTTACCATGTAAATACCAACTAAGCAACAAGAATTAAGGTAGCGGTAAGGAGGCCATCAGAAATATCAATGACATCAAGTGACAGCGGCGGTGGTACACAATTTCATCTAATAGCGTTGCCATGGTGATTGTTGATGCAGTGTTAACCTAAATTGGAGAGAAATAAATAGAGTACAAAATAATTCCTGCATTTATTTTACAGAAAATGGCTAGCAGAGTCGTATGATGTGTCAATGTATATATCATCATCATCGTCGTCGTCGCCATCATCATCATATGATCATCTTCATATCGTCGTCGTCGTCATCGTTATCACAATCATCATCATCATCATCGTCATCGTCATCATCATCATCATCGTCATCATCATCATCAATTCATCATCATCATGGAATGACTTGTCACGATGTCTGTCACAGTGATCTCATAACGATGGCCCTGTGGGAATTTATTCAATTGAATTATCTTTTTATGATAACTTGATGTGAAAAATATACGTGTCTATTTTCACCTCGGGTTAATCGCGGCGTCATGTCAATGCACTTTGTATCCTGGTCCTCTTTTTTCTGAACATGCATGCCTTTCTCAGAAAAGCACCATTGCATGTTTTTCTCAGAATAGCATTATTAATAATCATCATCAGTATAATAATTTCTTGGAAACTCATGGTTTAAAAAATCATGACAGATTTTGCATATGATAATTTTTATCTAAAACATTTATCCGTTTATACCATAGTCAACAAGCCGGGTTTTTTTTTCTTATCTTGTTTAACCATCGTCTTCGCGAACCTTTTTCTGTGACATGACTTTCTGAGGGAGAGGACCCCCCCCCCCCCCCCCCCCCCGTGATTTAAAATAGAACCTTCCAAGTTTAGTTGTTTGGTATACTCTTTCCATTGATATCAAGATCATGAACTTGACATAAGCCAAGGTGTTATGTAATATACCGTCGCAAAGTACTTCCGGGCAGAAAATTACGATTTTTAGGAAAATGGTCACCTTTCTAAACGTTTTATAAAAGTTCGGAATGTCGGATTTTTTGATAAATAAAGGAAGCAATAACTCAAACACGTCCTTTAAGTTTTGGTGAATATTATGCAAATATTTTTCAAAATGGCGACTTTGAATTTTTGAGGTGACACCCTCCCCCGTTACATACTCTCGGACTTAAAGTGTTTTTCATCAAAATGACCACAAGGAATGTAAAAGAAGGGTCACTTTGTTTTGCGTTTTGGTTCAATCGGCGATAAACATGATAAACCCTTTAAAATTTGAATTAAAACAGCGTTGCTTTTACGTGAATTTTTGAAAACAGAGAACGTGAAAATAAAGAAACCTCGCTCATTTAGATTGGAGTCAATTGGAGTAACTATACGCATATATAGGCCTACCAAGTCATGATGGGGGAAAAGTCATTGAAAATATGACAACATTTTATAGGTCCATACTCGGTTTCCATGGTTATGCTCGAGTTGGTGGGAATTTAACCAAAAGTACAGGGCACGCATGGTTCGTCGCAAATGATTCCCATCTGGAACATCCTTGTTTTAAAATGATTTTAATATAAAATCTAGCTCAAAGGCATTTTCTGAACCAATGATTTAACACAAAAGAATATTATCCTAAAATATACCTCATTTAAAAAATTGCAATTACACGACCTTGTTTAATAATACCAGGGTCTAATTAACTTTTAATTTTTAATTAACTATATATAAACACTGTGAAGATATATTTTATATGGACCCATAACAAAGTCCACGCTACATAAACCACGCAGCCAGCTTTGATGATGTGCTGATATTCCTGGATGGTGAGTCATATTGAGAACACCAGACCGCCAGACTGGGGATCCCCATAACAAAATCCATAATGCATAACATGGGCATGTTCGTTCAATTACAAATGGATTATTGATGCTCTTATATTTTCATCCGGAATATCATTCAATTTTACAAAATACTTCATGAGTATGGCGTATATTGAGAAAGGGAGGCATGTAGATCTATATGCCGAGACGCTGTAAATAACCTTTGCCGAGCATCTCCCTATATATATGCAGTGAGGTGATCTTTCTCCTGCTGCCATGATTGCTTGGAATTCCCATAGGGTGCTGCTTTCCCTCCTTGAAACAGGCTAACTGGTTCAAAATAGGAGGTAAACTATTTGGCGACAAGTTGTCAGCATTACACTGTTTACAGTTTTTGCGTTTTGCTGTTAAAGCGTTGATACGCATTTCACATTTAAAAAATATAGACCCTTATTTTAGTGTTAATGTCCTTTATATTAAAAATCACTTTATTATTTATTAAGGTCACCTATAATGTTTTCTTAGATTGTTTTGTTTAAATCTAAATAAAATAAAATGTAACCTTGACCCTGTTGACACAACTTCGTTCATCAAATATAAGGGTAATGAACGAGATAATTCAACATTGTGATGGCTGTAATGGTATTACACCCAGTTCATCAATATGTCAACTTTTGAATGCAAATACACCAACGTAGATTTGAATAAAGAGAGAGGAAATGTGCCTTTCGGATATTCTATATAGGCCCTAAACCTATTTCATGATTAAACATGTATAGTTTTAATACCATTTGGAGGTCAATCATGATTGGATGCTGGCAATAATTCCGTTGGTCTAAAAGCTATCATTTGTATTAAAGTCTATATTAAAATTAGGACATGTAAATGGATTGTTTGTTGATGATACTATGACACTGCTGGTACTTGTGCATGCAATAATTGTCATCATGTATGTTGCTAATCGCTATGTAGGCCTATTTTGAATACTTTTAGTGTAGGCCTAGATAAAGTACATGATGAATATAACTTTAACACTACCTAACATACAGACAGCTATGTATAAATTAATGAACAGCTTTAAATATTAAAAGTGACGATATGTTGATGAGAAAATGTATACAAAAAAGACA
>JXSR01S000658.1:104039-119329 GCA_000969725.1 Ophiothrix spiculata | reverse complement strand
AATACATTTTCACTTATATTTCCAAAACACAACATGTTTCAGCTGTAAAATTTCACATGGGCAATGACAAATATATGAGGAACATTTTGGTATCAAAATCTCAGAAAGTTTGAAAAAATGCTGACCCAATCGGACAGGGCTCCTTTAAACCAGGTCTAACTTTAAATCTGGTCTAACTCTTAAACCTCTTTTGAACATACGGGCCTAAGTATCTATCTTTCAGAAGACAAATTAACTCTTTTGCTCCGGAATGGAAAGAATAAATAAAACAAAAGCGCATGAGAAGAATTGATAAAATATCATTTAAAAAAAAAAACATGTTCTGCACCCCCTTTCAGATGGAAAGCCTCTGGCAATTGGCTCGCAGAAGGGTTCAAACCATCCAGTTGAAAATAAAATAAATAAACATAGATTGACGCGAAAGCTGCTGCAAGCGACTTCCCGTCCACTTTGTCAAATTTTACCGAGCAACTGCAAGCAGCTTTCCAGAGCGAAAGAGTTCATCATCATCATCGGTCGTCCGTGGACGGAATGGAAGAAGCACTGGCTACATGTTCGGACCAGATTTCCCTGCAATGCATGACATGATATATTGAATCTCTTGTAGATCTAGGTTGAGATCACTCTTGATGGGGTCAGTGTACTAAAGGGAACTTCTGCCTCTTTTTGCTTTCCCACCCGGAGGAGTCCAGAAAATCAAGTGAGAGATGGGTTGGTCGGTGGTGCGGATGCGGCATCCAGTAAAACATAAACGGCGTTGCCTGATTGTTGAAGATATGGAGGATATCACCATATAATATGGTGTTTGGAATATGAAAGAGTTAAACAAGCATTTAATTTTGGCCTACATGTAACCCACCTGGCTAGTCTCGTTTTGCCGGAGTAATGGTGGATTCAGAGTCTGTCGATATGCATCGATCGATGCCCATCGACACGCAGTCTTTAACACGCGCTATTCCTTATGGTGGATTCAGAGTCTGTCGATATGCATCGATCGATGCCCATCGACACGCAGTCTTTAACACGCGCTATTCCTTATGCGTTGTGCGTGTAAAGACTGCGCGTCGCGTCAAGACTCTGAATAAACCATAAACCAGCACCATATGGGCGTTAAATTTCTTGTGCATTTCATCACTGATATCAACAGCATCTATGTACACTTGTGATGGTAGTTTATAACTCACCTTGCTAGCCGCGTCTTGCCGGAGTAAACCAGCACCATATGGCCGTTGAATTTCTTCTGCGTTTCTTCACTGATTTCTACAGCATCGATGTGCACTTGTAATGGCAGTTTGGCATCACAGTGTCCGATGTTGATTTTGGGTGTCAGACCTAAAAAATGTGAAAACAGGGAAAAATTGAATAGAAACGTAGGTTTTTTTTCGTAATCAAAGTATAGGGGGTGCTCCGGTGAAATGAGCGAAAGGTCACACATTTTTACGATTGAGTTTCTTTATATCCCTATAATCTCTGTTTTTGAATGATATATGGTAATAAAATTTAGCTGCACACTGATCTTAAGGTTTCTTGTCATTTGAGTGCAAGAAAGTCGTATCTGCAATAGCTGCCTTTTAAAAATGTGCATTGCACACCATCCCTGGACAAAATCGAGTACAAAAATAGCACAACATTCCTAAGATGCACATTTGGAACATCATTTAAGTACAATTTGAGTACATTTATAGTACACAAATTTGTACTATATTTGTACTAAAACTGTGCTATAATTGTGTTCCAAATGTGCACCTTAGGAATGTTGTACTATTTTTGTACTCGATTTTGTCCAGGGATGTCTAGTCTTAGGGCAGTGGCTCTTAAAATGGTTCTTCGGATAACAACATCACCTGCAGAATCATTTTATAAGAGCCACTAATGGGAAAGGTTTTGTTTTGAGGATTATCTAGTGACAATGTTTTAATAAGCATCCCAGATGGCAGCCATTCAGATAAGACTTTCATGCATTTACTTGACTAAATAACATGTAATTCTCGCTTAACTTATTATTACATGTGATGCTCATTAGCTTTTCTATCGACTGAAAAGTATTCATTTCACATTATAACAGATGATTAAACAAGAACATGCAAATATCACAAGGTTTTTAATGTGTTCTCATTATCACGTGACCTGCATGAACCTTACCTCCAACTTGATCTTGCCACCCACCACCGGTTGTTAAGATTTGTTCTAAATATAGCACCTACATAATCCAAAAACATGATACAAAGTTTTATCTGTATTGCTATATATGGTTTAATAGGGAAGAACAGTGATAAAAGAAAAAGGTAATTGTTTCAATCCCCAAACTTTGGAATGCCTTGCCTATATCTCCGACAGTCAAAATCTGTCCATGAATTTTAAACAGGACCATAAACTTACTTATTTAATGCTGCACAAACTAACCATATCTCATGATCATTCTCACTGTGATTGAAGTCTTTTACCCTGTTCACACTAGTTAAAGTCATCGGTAGTCATAAGCAATTTCATTTTCAACTCCTATTAGGGTAGAGGATTAGCAAAAATTAACTTGGGTTTAGGGCGTTTCCACACATATTTGTATGCAGCAATTTCAAATCGCTTTCATCAAAATCACTTTTGGTCAATTTATCTGCTCACTCGTTGTACAGTAAAGCCTGCATGTAGTGATCTTCATGTCATGAGGTACATGATTTTAACCTCAACTTTTGTCACAAAGTTTGACGTTCAAGAAGTAAAATCTGGCAAATTGTCGCATAACTTTTAACAATATACTCTAGCCTATGTTAAAACATTGCATGATTTTGCTTCTTGGAGAGACTGTTCATGTATATCCTTTTCATAATGTTTATGGATTTCAAAATAAGTGATATTTACTATAGGTCAAAAGTCTGGCTATAATACCGGAAGTGCAGTATAGTCATGGGTCACAAGCCAATAGGTAAATACGAATTATGACAACATGTTGCATTCACATTTTTGAAAAGTTGTAATATGTCATATAGGCAAAATAAAAATTTAGCAATGTAAATAAAAATTCAGGGTACGGGTTACATCCACAAACAATGGGGCCCTGCAATCTGAATTTGTTACAAAACATCCACAAACAATGGGGCCCTGCAATCTGAAATTGTGTTTAATCTGTCCAATAAATGACTGTTTGGCCTATAGTTAATGCCAGTTCACTTTAAAATGAACAACGACCAAGGATGACATCAAACGACTTTCGGAACTACGACTTCCGGTGACTGAAGCTGCAGCACTTACACCAAAATTGAAATAGATGACGACCTAAGTGAAATCGATTACAACCATTGATAACCTTCGCTAGTGTGAATGGGGCAACCGTACTCTGGCAACAGAATGGTCATTTGACTGAGAATGCAGCTATTGAGCCAGTCAAGCGTTGTTCTTTGCTTACGCACAATTTGGCGGATAAATGTATGATGCGTATTGCGTTGTAGTCAAGTTATAGTAGCGCACAACAGAACGCACAGCGGAGTCACTACGCACTCGCGCAGTGTCTGTCTAGGCTTGGCGCCCGCGTGGCGCAAAATTTTTAGGGAACAAATAGACCTGTTTAGTATCTGTACTTTCTTTAATCTATGGGGGTAAAAGTTTCAGATAAAAGGTGCATTTATAAACACTAAGTACTGAAGATCTGAGTTAGGGTGGAGTATGTCATCTTCAGCAAAGTCACAAACAGGACATAAGTTGTGACTTAATGATGGGTAACCTTATTGAAACATCTACTTGCATGATCTGGAGTTAAAGGGACTAGCCTAGATTCCACTTAGAATTAAAAACTTATGTAAATGCTTTAAATAAAGCTGAAAAGTGTAGTAAAATCCAAAAAAGTACAAACATTTACACAGAAATGGCTCAAATTGAAAGCAAATATATCTATTTGTGGTGGTGGTGTGACTATCCAATGTTTTCTAAATCCCAAATTTGTACCTCAGTCTGGATTTACCAGATAAAATATCAAATGAAGCTCTTGAAGATAAGTTAATACATATCAAAAGAGAAACAATTTCATCAAAAATAATTTTGATTACCCATTACAGGTGAAGAAACAAGATCTTTTTAAGATTTGAAACTAGAAACACTTTTTCACCCATTTTTTGTCGCCGGCGACAAAAAGTACAGTTGGTAAATAATTTCATTTTTCTCCTCTGTTACACAAATTCAGTGGAAACTACTGGTAGGATATGTTAGTATATAATCATGTACTATCGATACATGTGAAAAAAATATATAGTCAGAAAATCAGCGGACAGGATCTAGGCCAGTCCCTTTAAGGTACACTACTGTGTCCAAAACAATCCACATGATTATGTTACCATGAACCAAAAAAGACATCAGGACCTTCCCATAATGCCTCGCTTCCAATGGGATTTTTTGTATGGGATGTGATGAGAGGGTTTAGGGATGAAACATGTCTGAAATGCAAATTTAAGTCGAGGTCTGCTAATTGTGCTATGTTTCATCCGTAATCCCTCTCATGAAAACCTGTGCAAAAAATCCCATTGGATGCCAGGCATGATGGGATGGTCCTGATGTCTTCTTTTCCATGAGCCAAACATATGGAGTAAAAACAAAAGAAAAAACAAATAAACATTAAAGCAATACTATAAAGTGTTAAAAATGAAGCGCACCCCCCCCCCCCCTGTCAACCATGACTTTTGATTTTTTGGGGGGCTTATTTGGGTTTGTTTTTGGTAGATATGAATACCCTCTAAATGATTTGGCTCAAAGATGCTTACTTTTTCTGTTATGACCATTTATTTGTTGAATTAAATTTGGGATCCCAAATTTAATTCCATATGTATTAGTATAGGAAATCATGCATGTGCTTTTTATCCATTTTTGGTGGCAAAACAATTTTTTCACACAATAAACTTGGAAACGCTTTTAGATAGTCACATTTCTCCACCATTTGATGCTGTTTTTACTATAATAAACCATTTTTGATCAAAATCTTATAGTATTGCTTTAGTAATCACAGTAATAAGCATCCAAACTTGTTTTAATAAACAAACAGTGGCTTACAAAGCAAGACTGCTATAAATTCTACAACACAAGTAAACAAACAATGAAATTCTTTTACTTTTCATTAAATACACCCTCTGTACTTCATGTATGTGAGCACATGCCCAGATATTGTGTGTGTGTGCGTTTGTAAAAGGTGTAAATCGCGGACACACATCTGATTCTGCTAAGGGGAAATGTGGACACACTGCCAAATGGGGATATCCCCATTTTCTCATTACCCCCATGAGATCGAAAATGCCATATAAATGCATTTAAAAGCATATCCACGATTGAAGGTACATTGGGATATCCCCAGGTGATAGGAGTGTAATCACATTCGTATTTTGTGTATCCCCACCCAGTTCGCCGGTGTGTAACCACATTCAAATATCCCCGTTTGTATAGGTGTGTACAGATCTCCCTGATTCACACCTTTTACAAGTAGGGGGGGGGGTGTATATATGCATGCCTGCACATAAGCATATTACTTTAACTACACTGCAAACTATAGAGGGTGTTCGGGATTATTAAATAACAAGATCTCCTAACACACATTCAAAAAACAAACATACAAACATTTTAAGATTGTATTAACCTATTTGGAAAGGTTTTTACTCTGTAAATATAAAAATTAAATCCTATTGAAAGTATATATTTCTAGAACACAATGATGATGTTTACTTTTTGACAAAAGTCCAAGATTTTTGGCAATTTATGACCTAATTTTGGCAATATATCAAAATATAAGATAAGAATCAAAAATTTGAGAAGACCAACAATGGACATTGGTTTCTAGATTGTAAAATGTACTTTTGTTCCAAATTTCACTTTAGCTCCTTATAGTTAGGCTTTCTAAAAATTTTGATGCAGAAAAATGTATATTTTGGCCACAATTAAGAGCCAAAATCATACACTTTTATCAAAAATTAACATCACCAACATGTTCCATATTCCGCTTCAAGAAATGTATAATTTCATATCAATTTAATTTTTCTTTGATGAGTTACTGATCACAGGGGTGTGAGAGTCAGGTGATAAAAAGAACTGAAAAAAGCTGAAAATAGTGACAAAATGCCAAACACAGGCTGAAAATGAAAGACAAAGCTCAAATTATGACTCTTTTGAAGGCATTAAAAAGCTGAAATCAGCACAAAAGCTGAACTCTCACACCCCTGTGATCAAAATCAATTTATATTCAAAATATGATAGGTTGACACCAACCACTGTCCCGCCAGGTAAAAACGCAGTATGTGCATTCATAAAGTACAGCAAATGCTACAATTAAGCCTAAGTAAGGGCTAAGAGTAAATTGTACAATTGTGTTGGGAGTGGCCATCTTTCTCTTTCTCTTTTTCTTGCTATCTTTTCTATTTTCGGCATCTTTTCAAAGATGCATTGACCAGCATGCAAAGATTAGCCATTTCTGGCTATCCAGGTTGGTACTTTTGTATTAGCTTGGAAGAGACCATGAATTCATCATGGATCTAATGGCATGTGTCCGTCACGGACCAACCTAGGTAAACAAACAAACAAACAAACAAACAAATAATTTCACTTTTCAATCAAATCCCATGCTAAAAAGTTGTATTTGCACGTGTTTGATATTGTACATACTGCCTTATAGGTCATGAAAGGGAATTGATCATCTGCTTCAATTGTGCAAGAGTTCTCCAAGGAAAAAGGAAGTAACTTGCTCTATATCTGCAATGCACATACTACATTTTTACTTAACATGTGGCAGAACCAACCTCAATACAGACAAACTTACAGCATGAATCAAAGATTGGTGGTCATACGATTTCCCCGAAGCCTTCCAAAGCACGGCAAGCACTGCTCCTGCCAAGATGCTACTTGTTCCTAAACCTGTATTACATAAAAATGGAAGTCAACAATTTGTTCCTTTACAAATGTCAAATTCTGTTTTATCTGCATTGTATATTTTTGGTACATGTCTGACATAATAAGAATTTACTTAAGGTAAATATAAGTCTTCATAAATTTACTGTATACTCTGTAAATCTTGAAGTATGTAACAAGCAGCCGATTTACGCATAAAAACCAATATGACCATACAGGGAAATAAATTAGTCTATATTTATCGATTATTATCAATGAACCCAATCCTTATTGCTGAATATTCAAAAACACAAGGTTTGTCCATGTGGTAACAACAAAATTAGCCAAAAATAATACCAAAATCATCAATGATTCAAGTACAAAATATTTATACACAGTGATTTGGTCTTAATCAATCATTACTAGTCTCTTACACAATACAGAACCACTAGGTTATACACCACTAAATGCCTTTCCTATACTTTTATATGATAAAATGGTCATTTTTGAGCCTGTTTTTCTCATATTTAGAATTCTTAGATGAATAAACGGGCATTATGGGGTGAAAGTACAACATGAATTTTACAAATGATCAAAATTTCAGCATAGTATTACCTGGAAAATGTTCACTTTTAGAAACGCTGAACGTAATAATGTCATTACCGCCCTGCTTTCCCAAGTATGAATTGGCAAAAAACTGGGATCAGGCCAATATTCGGCGAATCACTCTGGCGGAGTAATTTCTGACTATTTTCCAAATAAAATGTAAAAAAATGAAAGAAGACACTCAAATCTAAAGATGCAATATGAAATCTTCATATTTTATCACACATTATAGCTCAATTTTAAGCTTTTTAAAGTAGGTTCTCTTGATGCCCCGTGAGCAAATAGTTCCCATTTTGGCCATGTCTTGGTTCCCGGTAGTTATTTAGTGGTGTAAAACCTATAGTTCAAAATGTTGTAAAATACAAGGGATATGCTATGGATTATGTAACAGAGTCTGATTGCTTGTTGACTACTTCAAGGTTTGAAGAGTATAGTCTAATTACTGTAGTCCCCCTTTGTAACTTGGATGAGCAATATTATGGCTGCAAAAGGGTAGACCCAGAGGATATGTGTTGTTAGGATAAATCTGAAATATAAGATTTCACTTTATTTTGTTGAATTTGACCTCAGATGTTGAAATTTGTTTTATTTTGAAGTAGTTTGCCCAACAAGTTGCACAACAACTTGCAGTCGACCAGGACTATACTTTGATCAACACCAAATAGGCGGGCCTCTTCACAACGTGAATTGATACAGATAAGCGTGCGCATAGCTGAACACAGCTCATCTGCAGGAGAACAGCGCATTTTTATGTTACTTGCGCGTCAGTATCTACGGTGCGCATGTAAGTGGGATTATGTTTACTTGCGAATGAAGAAAAGCCTGATAATTCCCGCTTATTTAGTGTTCATGAAAGTATAGAATACCACCAATTTGAGAACCAGATGCAAGATTGTTTCTTCCCCCAATACCTTCAATGGCAATGAATGTTCCCAATATGAGCCGAGCCCACAGCCAATAACACAAATGCTATACAAGCGGTATATGCAGACTTGGGGTCTACATCATGACTTTTATCTATACGGTTCAAATAGACTCACCAGGTATACACTGTATGCAGCGCCCCATGAAGGAGCATTCGCACAGAAGACCAACGGCTTTACGTGACTGTCCGACCACGGAGCAAGTAGAGTAAAGTTTCTTGCCCAAGGAAACAAGGAGACGAAAACCGCCAGGCCCAGGGCTTGAACCCATGATCTCTGTATTACGAGACCCGTGCTCTAACCGCTCGGCCACGCTCCCCTATATAGCTAACACTAGACTTTTGAATATATCTTTGACAAATATACACTTGTCTTGACATTTGGTATTTCTAGTTTAAAATTTACCTGAACCATGTGGTAGATTAGACCAGGTGTGGAGTTCAAATCCTCCAGCATGTTTCTCTTGGAGCTGTTTTTGTAGCGACTCATTGGACGTCATGTCGACAACTTCAGCACAGATGAAAGCAGCTTTTAATAGAGCACCTGAAAAACACAAGTTTATAAGCAATATATGATAAGATTTCTTGAGAAAATATGTGATGACTCATCCCGAAAAGGGGGACTTTGGGACAAAACACTTTTCCAGAAACTGGTGAAAATAGGCAGCAAAAAATAAAGAAAATAATAAGAATTTCAAGCAGATATTCTGTTGTAAAATTTGATCGCATTGACCAATTCTGACAAATAAGGTGTCATTTTAAAGTTTACAAAATGCTGTAACAGATGAAATGATAAAATCAAAATCGATATCATTTGCAAAGTCCCCCCTTTTGGGGTGAGCCATCACATTTATTAAAAACAATTTTTAACTGCATAAGCCCAGGACAGGAATGCATGCTGCAAGCCATTTTTTACTTCCTCCTCCACTCTATGATGTGCTTTTACTTAGTTTATTTTTCCCTTTCCCTGTAAAAATGCTAAAAACGGTGGGAACTGTTAGGTTCAAATTTAGGAACACATGTTCATGAACTCTAACAGTCAAACATTGTAAACAATCACCCAAAGCTTAAGTCCAAATATTTCACTATCAATACCATTACGCAATTGCCCTAGTCTATTTCTAAACACCAAATGCCTATACTCTATAAACCTTGAAGTATGCAACAACCAATCAAAGTCTGGTACAAGATCCATAGTGTATATCCCTTGCATTCTACAACATTGTGAACAGGTAGTTTTGTATTGTGTAAAAGACTAGCAATGATTGATTAGGATTGATTAAAACCAAATCACTGCATATTAATACATTTGTTATAAATCTTTCATAATTTTATTATTATTTTCAGTTAATTTTGTTGCTACTACAAGGACAAATCTTGAATATATATAGTTCATTTGAATATTCAACTTGATTGGGTACGTTGTTATGATTCGAAAACTATGGACTAATTTATATCTGCGTATGGCAATATTGATGTGCGTTAATAGGCTATTTGTTGCATACTTCAAGATTTATAGAGTATAGTGTGCCCGAGTTCCCCTTAATAACATGAAGCCGCCACCCTCGCCTGTAAAACCAGAGGTCACAGGTTTGCACCCTGGGACTATAGGCAAAATACATTGTCCAATAAATCATTGTTTGGCCTATAGCATGTGCTTCCTCCATCACTTTATGGCAAGTTTGTACTTAGTTTATTATCTCTGTTCAAGTGAAAATGTTAAAAACAGTGGGAACTGTTTGGATTAACCCTAACAGAACCAAATCTCACTAAATCTCACTTTAGCAAATCTCAAAAATGTCCAGATACGTCACAGACGGGGGTTACATGCAGGGACCAAATCGGCAGCGTCAAAGTGGTGGCTTGCTACGGGTATCACTCGCTTGGGAAATGGGAGGTCCCTGGTTCGAATCCTGGTGAAAACATGTGTTTTTCATCACTCTTTTCGAGGAGAATTAAATTATCAGTTAGGGTTAAGAGTTTGGTCTAATAGGTCCAACTTAATTGTTTTTAGATTATCCCATTCATCCTTGCTGTCCATACCAACCTGGAGCCTGAGGATTACAGTAGTCTTCAAGGTCCGTTAATTCTTGACACACTATTTGCACACTGTGAGTTTGATCACTTTCTAGAACTAATGTGAGTTGTAATCTGAAATAAAGACAAAGGTTACAAGAATTTGTGTGATTATTAGGTAAAGATGCTCTGGGGGGCACTCAACTTTGAAAGTGGTAAGTATGTCAGGCGTGAAGCGCCGAAATGGAGGTCAGGTGAACTGATTTTCTGTAAAAAATGGACCTTTGAAACCAATTTTTTTTGGTCTAATGAACTGAAATTTTGGCAAAAAATAGCCTCCTGAGCTGAAAATTTTCGCATTTCCTGAGCTGTTTTGCAGTTGGAGCTAAAATTTGGTAGTTTTCCTCAAAAACGGGGTCAAAAGAACTGAATCACGCTGAAAATGGGTATTTAGTGAGCGTCCTAAAAAAGGGGTTCTTGACTGCTGCACATATTTATCCTGCTCACATGTGTGAGTACCCCCCTCCACCACCCCTGGGAAAGATGCATTAAAAAACTGTTCATATATGTGATGACTCACCCCGAAAAGGGGCACTTTGCGACAGAACACTTTTCGAGAAACTGCATGGTGAAAATAGGCAGCAAAGAATAAAGAAAATAATAAGAATTTCCAGCAGATTTTCTGTTGTAAAATTTGATTGCGTTGATCAATTTCAACAAGTAAGGTGTCATTTTCAAGCTT
Source organism: Ophiothrix spiculata (assembly GCA_000969725.1). Lineage (NCBI taxonomy): Eukaryota > Metazoa > Echinodermata > Ophiuroidea > Amphilepidida > Ophiotrichidae > Ophiothrix > Ophiothrix spiculata. The sequence continues at coordinate 108,194 of JXSR01S000658.1, read as the reverse complement.
AGAAAATGCTATATCAAATGAAATGACAAAATCAAAATTGATATCTGCAAAGTCCCCCCTTTCGGGGTGAGCCATCACATATTGCAATATATACAGCAGTCAATATTTGCAGCAGCAGTCTATATTTGCAGACTGTTCAGTGCGTTAGAGAGGGCACAGGTTATGCAAACTTACTTGCCGTACAACTCAATTTACAATTCAATTATTTGATTTTCAAACTTTTTAAATTCTAAACATCTAACCCCGAATATAACACTCCATGAATACATTACGTAAAAAAGCTAATTTAACATGCGCGAAGAAGGTCGTGACTGTCTGGTTTTGTGAAAAATTCTGCTCGCGAAAATATTCCTGTTTACAGTATACTTGAATGGTCCCCTGAGGCTTAAACTCCCACCACTGAATGACAACAGTATACTATAATTATAGCACCTATGTAAGGCCAAAAAAAAATAATTGCATGTTGCCCTTAGCAACCGACCTTATTCAAAAATTAAAAAAAAAAATATTAGGATCGGGAAAGCACCCAATTTTGCTCAGATTGGGTGTTTTTTGAGAAAATATGTGACCTGCTCTCACGAAACCCGGACAAAGTCGCCAGATCACTTAAGGAGATATAACTCAATAAGTACGCCACAAATCAATAGAAAACAATGGAATTTTCAACTTAGATGTCACGTTTTTACAGAAAAATCACTGAGCAATCCTGGAGTGTGATATATCGTTGGAAAGCTTATAATTTTGGCATTGTAAATTTGGTGAAATCTGAAAAATGGATTTGTCCGACTTTGTCCAGGTTTCAACATAGCAGGTCACATATTTTGAAAATAGTGGAAAATGCACCCAAATTTGGTACTTTAGGTGCTTTTTGAAAAAAAAAATTTTAAAAAATTATATTCAGACAGACAGACTCAATTTGTCAGAAAATCCACTTGAGGGCAACACAACAATTATTTTTTTGGCCTAAAACTAATCAAAAAACTCACTCTGGTATTCTTTTGACTTTAGCACCAATTGGTCGTTTTCCATCCACCCTTATCGCTGCGTCAATGACAGCGCCCCCATGTTCGTACGTGATACTCGGCGTGTCTGACCATCCTCCGGCTAGATCAATCCGTGCTGGACATGTACCCGTCACCCATTTGTTCATTGGGGTTGGTTCACAAGGCGTGATATTTATAAACTGTGGGGAGAATGCAGAATACGAAATATCGTCATGTGAGTGCAAGATAGTCGTATCTGCAATGGCTGTCATATGTTATATCTCTATTAGTGCCCAGTCAACCCTTCATTTTCAGAAATTGTTTTTGCTCTGCAACTCAGCAATGGATAATTAAATCCTAATAAAAGTATAGATATAATTCTAGAAGCAGATTTGCATACTGAACATGATGGTGAGGTTTTTGTGTGAGGTGACATTTTTGGACCAAAATGTGTAATTTTGGCCCTAAGGTCCAAAGTTCATGTTTTGGGGTCCAAAGTTTTATGGAAAACCTAACTAATTTTGCTTTGGTAAAATTTCAAACTATTTTACTTTTCTAGAAAGCAATATGTAAGAACGCATTTTTCAAATTTTGAGCTTCATTTAATTTTTTGAAATATTGCCAAAAATAGGTCAAAAAGTGTAATGTTTTGCCAAAAATGGTGGCTGCTTGCATTGACAGTTTGTGGTATGTTTGCTATGATGTGTTTTTCTATCTACTTGTTCTTTATATCAAGGCAAATGAGATGCATGTTAGCAACATCTTCAAATTGAACATCTTATAATTTGCAACCTAATTGGGTGATCAACATTTTGATCTAAATTCTATCATTATCGGTCATCTGGTTCCACAGATATTTGTACAATTTTTTGGACTTTAAAGATAATAAAAATTAAACAGAACATGTTTACCTGTAATTCCATACCGAAAAATATCATTATTAAGCCCACTCATTATTGCCTACGTAACATTTTGACAAAATTGAGAAAATTAAGAAAAACAGTCTACTTTTTTGTAGTCGGTTGCCTTTTTCAAACATGTCCTGCATAATAACTTATACAAAGCACATATAGGGTGGTGCGTTTAAAGATGGCCTAGCTCCCACCGGATTCAAGTTACCATGGCATTGCGAATGGAAGCATACTAGGGGCAATTAATGGTTTGCATAAACAAGAATTTAACCTTTGTAATACAAGTTAAATCATGGAAATTGGTGAAGTATTTTAGATTTTACAAGTATTTAAGTGATTTGAGATACCGGAAGTAGCTACTGCATGTTGATTTAAAGACGCATGTGTTTAAGGCAGGCCTAACTATTGAGGTTCTTTCCAGCATTTAGAAGCAGTAAATTTTGGCCTTGGAACAGCCTAGACTTGAACCAAGTTAAAAATGTCTGCATTCATGGAGACAAAATTAATTGCCCTGCTGTGGTAACAAAAAAAAAAGGAGATTTGATCATTGTGGAAAAGAAGATACAGGATTGGTAGATTTACGTGAAGTTGAATCACAAAATTGTTCAATATATGCTAGATTCGGTTATGGATTGAAGAGAAATTCATTGAGAACTAAGAACCCAGACATGGTAGTGATAGTTTATAAACAGGCAAACACAATTTGAATGAAAGTATTCTGTTTGGATGGTTATTGCTGTTTATTTAAGTTTATAATACACAATGTTAAATATGGTAGGCCATGTTTGAACGCACCACCCTTTATAATAACTGTGTTTATATGTCTGTAGAAGTAATACATAACTACCAAAAATCACCCAGGCAGTTTTATACATTGAGATAGGCAATTGAAGGGGTGGGTGCAATATAGTGCTTACCCTCATTTTGCACAAGTTACTGGTTTTGATTTGAATAATTTTCTGACGATAAAGATGAAAAATAGTTTTCGAAAAGTTTATTGTGATCAAGAACATGGACGAATAAAAATATTTTGACAAATTTTGGAGTCCCGTGTGATTTCAATAAAACAAGCAGTCACTTATAAAATTGAGGGTTAGCACTAAATTGCCACGAGGTCTTGCACATTGCAATTTCTAAGTTTCTAGAAACACTAGATGCCAAAGTTTTTTCTTTTTCAAAATGCTATATCTAAGAATACTTGATGCCAGGATTATGAATTCAGTGATTCCAGAAAAAAAATTAGTGTTTCTAAATGATCTACGGCGCTGAATAAAATTCAGGGGCAATATAGTGCTAAGCCAAAGTGTCTGATTTTTAGGCAACCCTTAATTAAGACTTTTGAACAGCTAAATCTTAGCAATACAATGATATTACTGAAAATAGTATACATTATGGTGATAATAATACTCAACCAGAGATGTTTTGCCCAAAATTAATTGAAAAATGATGTAATAACTTCTTTTAAATGCATCTGTTTCAAAACCAGAACAAAGGTGGTCGAAAATAGGTGTGGGTTAGCACTATATTGCGCCTACCCCTTCAATTATATAATTACATGTTGTGAGATTGGCAGGAATATAAAGTAATATTTCTGCCTCCTGACGACGTGTTGTGAGATAGGCAGGATTAATATAAAGTGATGTTTCTGCCTAATACTGACAAAGTTTTGTGAGTTAGGCAGAAATACACAGTGAGATAGGCAATTTTATCCTCAATAAATCACAGACTTAAGTTAGGCAAATTTAATTTTGACTTTGAAGAACACGTTCTATGTCATATACATTTTTTTCTTTCACGATGGGTGTCATTTTATCTAAAGAGCTGATTTATTCAAAAATCTCAATTTTGTCAAAATGATAGATAGAAAATAATTTAATGAGCATGACAATATTTTGCTGAAGAAACAAATGTCTTTTTAGGCCTCAATTCCATACCTGTTTAGAGAGCATAACAGCTTGCATGATAAGAATCTGCTCTGCTCCCTCATAATGCCTTGCTGCTCTCATCAGCCTATCGGGTCGATCCAACCAATGGCATCGCTCCTTGGCTAAAGCTTTTACTCCAGCAGATATATTACCAGCCTATGAAAAAAAAAGAACATTTCAAAATAATTGTGACAGTCAAATATTTATCATCTTTAGGCTTATTTGCCTTTACTTATGTGTAGCAGTTCTCATCAGCCTATCAGGTCTATTTAACCAATGGCATCGCTCCTTGGCTAAAGCTTTTACTCCAGCAGATATATTACCAGCCTAAGAAAA
>JXSR01S000658.1:20691-41337 GCA_000969725.1 Ophiothrix spiculata | reverse complement strand
GAGGGGGTACTCAAATCTGGTTTGGCTAGGGACGTGCCTCTGGGAAATTTGGAAAGCCAACCATCCAAATACCAATTTTTAAGAAAAATTGATATACCAAATCCGAGTCCCAAATTTCGAGCCAAATTTAATCTAAAATCTCATTTTTTCTGTCCAAATATGCTCTATTTTGGCAAAATTGTCTAACATTTTGAGAAGGAATGTCTAAATTTGTGGCATTTGGACAAATTTCCGAAAATTTTGAAAAGAAAACCCATCAAAATACCACATTTTGCGAAGAAAAAGGACTGATTGGAATACCAGAAAGCCTGACTTTGCTAGCCGAATTTGCGGCAGGTCCCCATAACCCCTTTTGTACTAAGTAGCCCCCCCCCCGGGACAACAACACGCCCACGTTTAAGACAAATGGGAGACAGCTCACTCTCTTATTTTAAGCATGTAGTCTTATGTTTTTGACTCAGCCTTCGCAATAGTATAGATACTATACCATTTGTGTGGTGCTCTGGCAGAATGAGCGGAAAGTCACGATTTTCAAACTTGATTTTATGACATATTTTAATCCTCTATAATCTCAGCTTTCGAATGATATATAATATGTCATAATTTCTTTCTATAGTCTTCATTTAGAGATCAAAATACAAGGTAGTCCACACAAATTCTGGCAGTAGAATATTGTTGCAAATCGATTTTAAAGTTACCGAATACTACTAGTGTATGATAGCAAAACGCGATCAATTACCCGTGAATAATTGCACTTTCCAGCATAATAGACTTTCAAAACGCGAGGTATAGATTAAAACTAATGCATTGATACGTTTTATGTCAAAAAACGAAACTTGGATCATTTCACCATATTTTGGCAGCCATTTATTCAAAATCTTCAATCGCGACTTTCCGCTCATTTTGCCAGAGCACCACTCATTTAGTGTAACGACATGTCAAAAGTTTTGTAAATATTGCGATAATCGATAATTTCACAATCGATTACAGCACTATCTATTATAAAAACAATACCAAATCACACACCACTTATACCTTATTTGCATTTTCCGAAAAATAATTTACAATAGAGTGTATCTATAAGTTATATACAAAATAAATTTGAAACTTACAATAATTTGTTGTAATAAAATGAAATTCAAGTGTGAAATAAAATGCACATGATTCTATAGCAGGGCTGTTTTTAACTGCAGGAATTTTAGATGCTTCAATTTTTTTCTGCAATCAACAGGATTACTGTTTAAAGATCTGACAGAATTTATTACTTCACAATAGATGGCTTGCATTGTTCTGTCATGTTAAGCAATGTAAATCATACCGCCATTTTGTCCGCATATTTTTATCGCGCGATGGTGGCATACGCCGACACATCGGATGCAGAGTTGTTGATTGGCGATGAACAAATCTGTAGCGTGTTTGAATATCTTTCAACAACAAAAATCTTTCTGAAAATGTATGATTAAATTTTTTTTGTTTTCAATTTAACAAATACTCATCTTCATAAAAATATTTAGCAGAATCTGAAGCAAAATGCTATAGTTATTAAATGTTTGTTACTTTGTCGTTTTTTTGACTGTTTCAAAACGCCAGCCCGACGTGTGATGAACAGTGCGCCGACTGACGACTATGTGTACTGCGTAAACGCACCTTCGTGCACGTTGTGCCGTGCGTGGCGCGCTTATTTGAATATCAACTCTGGATTTATCACAAATCAACAACGGCATGCTCCCGTATAAGAAGATACGATGAGTTGTTGAAAGACACACCATTTATACAGATCCCTTCTTTACATTCAGTTACCACTTGACTCTTTGTTATGATACAAAGAATTTTTCACACCACACAACACATCATACAAGGAAGGGACACATGTCTTTGTGCAACTTTTGATTTGGAATAACTTTATGAAAAGTTGGAATTTTCCATGTGTAAAATCACTATTGATGCATCGAACACTCACAATGGGTTCTTATGTCTTAGTGAAATCAAAATCCTTCGTAGCTATGATATGTCATAGATACAAATTGTTTACAATGGTATTGACATTTTTGTGAACTCAGCCTCTGGACACAATTCAGCTACAAAAATGATAATCAGTGGCTACAAAAGATATTGCATTTCATTTCACCAACACACATACACAGATTGTAGGCATAAATGCATCATGACATTATGAGCTCACATCACCAAATAGATTGCCTATTTATTCCCATACAAAACAGCCTCCAGTTTATGACAGATATCTTGGCTATAAAGTGACTGGTTGCTTCAACTTTTGGATATGCTTTAAGATTATGATCTACATGAGCTCACAGGGTAAAACTATATATTAATTATGGTAACCCGTGTTAATTTTTCGGTCAAGGTCACCGCGAACGAAGGACATGCTCAAAATTTTATTTCCTCCAAACTCGCTACAAAACTTATCTACACACTAAAATCAGCTCTCACATTTCATAAAATAGCAAAATCATTTGCATACCTGCCAACCTGTAAATGTGTATGTAAAAGTAGACTTTGCAACCAAAAAAGTAGATTATTTCACTAAAAAGTAGATTTTACACACAAAAGTACAAAGAAGTTGTGTATTTCAAAGATTCAGAAATCTTATTTAGTAAGATTTTCTGCTGTCATAAGCCCAAAAATCTTACTAAATAAGATTAAATCTTACTAGTTGGCAGGCATGCATTTGTACCACAGAACATGATTAAAAAGAAATTGTACCAAAAAACATATAGTATAAGTTCCGCCATTTTTGCAACTTATACTTTAGAGAGTGCAATGACAAACATGTTTCAGCATTACCCTGTACTCGCCAAAAGCTTTATTTAGTGGTGTGGGTTCTTATAGGTATTTAAACAGAAAAATAACCCTTGCCTTGCATTGTTAGAATATTCGAGCAGTAGTCACATCTTATGACAGATTGCTTTATAATATTTTCATATCCATGTGATGCATTTTAAATTTAAGTTAAATCAGCCCCTGCACTGAACAGAAATTAAGAACTTTCCTGTGCAGTGAATTATTGCCATTCTTTGGTAATAGATTCTGTAACGCACGCACGCACGCACACGCACAAACAAACCTACAACTATGTAGTCCCCTGATTTTGTCGTTGTAGTCTTCGCTGTGCTCGTTCCCGTTTACGCCTCTGTTCAACCAATCTGCGACTCTTCCTGCGAATCACATGAAATATATCGCTTTCGGTGCCGCTATCTTCGTCTAGACTGTCCTCTGGATCTGAGAAGTCTTCAGGGTAGTCATCTTTTCTGTATGTCCACAACCCATGAGTTCCATCCCACTGAAACAGAACGCAGGCAAGGAAATAATTTAAGAGTCGGTCATTTTATATTAATTATAGGTTAATTTCATGTCACGAGTAAAATGAAACGATATCAATACACGCGCGGTCAATTTTGATGCATCCAATTTATGAGGCCCGTAGGGGCCGAGTGTATTGGACAGCAATCAAAATTTACCACAAGTGCATTGATTTTGTCTCGTTTTACAAGCATAATGGAATGCAAATTTATTAAGGGATCCTATCCAAATTGTTCCATTGAAATCAAAGGGACCCATTAAGCTCCCTTTTACCTTAATCCCTTAAATTATGAAATCCATTCTTTATCACCCCCTGATATCCCTGTGGATTTATAAGCAAAGAGAATTCTCATTTTCTTTTTAACAATCAAAAGCACAAGTTTAAAGGGACCTTAAATTTTAAAGGGACAATTTAAAGAGGATCCTAGCCTAATCTAGCTAGTTCATACATGACAGAAAAATAATATTGCATCTTTTGTGAAAAAAAATAAGGCCTTTATATGGCTATCAAATTCCAAAACTTCACTAAACTATTAACCATAACCCGAATATTAATATGCAGCTTATCTTTACAAGTACACCACCTTGTATAATCACTTTCTATAGAGGATGTACACTCCCGGTCAAAAGTGTTTAAACACGGGCAAAAACATAATTATTATATCCAACGACCAAGACTCTGAAACAAGTCATGTTTTTTATAGACTGTGCCTAATGTATCCAATATAAATAATCTATGTTTTCTCTGATATTCGATCCTCCATAACCAAGCCTGTAGCCAGGGGGGTGCGGTGGGGGCCTCGCACCCCCCCCCCCCAATTTGACAATATACAAAAAAGGTCCACAAAAAATCCCTAAATGTCCACCAAAAGAACACTTTAAGAACAAGAACACTTAAATGTAGGTCGTTTCTTAACAGAATACTACACAAAATACTTGAAAAAATACTGAAAAACTTTTTTTTTTTGCTTGTCACTTTGTCAAAACAACTAAAATCAATTTTGGGTCGACCAAACCGAAAAATGTTCCTCCAAAAGGTCCACTTTTTGAAAATCTGCACCCCCCTTGAAAAAATCCTGGCTACGGGCCTGTCCATAACCATGAAAATGTCTGATTTCCTGGACCATATACAAGTACATCACACACACTTTTCGCTAATTACTTATGTAGCTAATTGTTAGTTCAGTGCTCGTTATTACCGTGTAACCGTAAAGAATATTTTCAGGCCATAGGTTTCCTAGCAAATGTGCAGTAATGTATTTAAACTCCGTTTTGAATGTGCGGAAGAAAATATAGAGTATGTTAAGCACGCCATATTTTCAAGTGCGGTAAATGCAATTCCTGTTGAGTTCTTAATTACTTTAGATCTATAAATGTAAAATAAAATCCGAAAAAATATGATGAACGGTTCGGGATATGGCTGGTTAAAGGTTTTTGACCGGGAGTGTATTTTCACAACTAAGAAGGTAGTGTGTTTAGTACTAACTCTGGACAAAAAATGTCAATTACCAGAAACAGTGGACTCCTGGACAGGCCGTTGGGACCTCCAGCTCTAATGCTTTGTTATGCAATTTTTGAGGGTCCATATTTCAACATTCACCTATATTGTTTTGTTCTCTCAGCTGAACATAGAAATGCACACACCTCTTGTGGAGTTTATAATGAACTATGGATTGCTTGAATTAAAGAATAAAACATACTAAATAATGCTTTGCCTGTCACCTATGATTGTCTTACAACATGACGCTCAGATGTCCCCTATATGAATCACACCCAAAATACCTAAGATCTGTCTAGAATAACCCACATCTCAGATCTATTCAAATTTTATCAGGTGCAACACGAAGTGACAGAATCGCTATTCATGTGTAAATCCTTGCTTTGTCGTGCGATCATGCATCAATAATTTAGTATCGATGTGTTACGTGTAATCCGATTATCAATCAGACAACTGGTTCACGCATTCTGGGTTGGAACTACATAAATTGATCACCAAACAAAAGTATTACATTAACTGTTGAGCCAGTAATTGGGCGAGTTACGTAATTGGAACTTTTACTATACGGGCTAAATGTACGTAATGATGGGTAGACATACATTATTTTGAGTAATGGGCGTCCAACAAATTTGGGTATGTGTAAAGCAGAATTTTAAAGGAAACACCAAGCATATGTGGATGGGAGAAGTGCTGATAGAAGTGGAAGGTATGTCAGGCGCTTTGAAATGGGGGTCAAGTGAACTGATTTTCTGTAAAAAATGGACCTTTGAAACTTATTTTTGGGGTGTGGTGAAAAGACATTTTGGCTAAAAATATCCCCCTGAACTGAAAATTTCCCTATTTCCGGAGCAATATTTGCAGTTTCAGCTATTTCCTCAAAAACAGTGTCTAAAGAACTGAATCACTCTGAAAATGGGGATCTAGTGAGCAGCTTGGCGGCCTAAAAAAGGGGGGTCTTGACCGCTGGTCATATATGTGATGACTCACACCCAAAAAGGGGGACTTTGCGACAGAAGACTTTTCAAGATACATGTGAAAATATGTAGCAAAAAATAAAGAAAATAATAAGAATTTCTAGCAGATTTTCTGTTGTAAAATTTGATCGCCTTGGTCAATCTCAACAAGTAATGTGTCATTTTAAAGCTTAGAAAATGCTGCAACAGACAAAATGAAAAAAAACCAAAATTTATATCATCTTCAAAGTCCCCTCTTTCGGGGTGAGCAATCACATATATCCTGCTCTCATATGTGAGTGCCCCCCGGAAGCTCAATATCAAAGGAGAAAACCACCTGTGTTAAAATAAACAGCTGAGAAAAAAACAAACTTTCATTGTGTTTTCACGTTATCTGCTGACACAATCTGCTTGAGTGTCAATTCAATTGTCTTGTATGCACTATAAGTGGATCTTTGGTAAAAATGGTTTGGGGTGTTGACGCATGGCTAGGCCTTGCATATTTTATTCTTCAAGTTTTAAAAAATACTCTTACCGATGAGCTAATAATCTTGGGCTCGTAGGGATGCCACGACACGTCTCTCACTGCTGCACGGTGATCATCCAACTTGGATACGATCTCACCAGTTAGGACATCATAGACTGAAAAGAGAGACACATAAAATAGAGTATAAGAATAAGCAAAAAAACAATAATGTATGAAAAATACAGGCGATTTCTGGGGATAGAATCATCCTGACATTATCTCATAGCTTCAGCTCACTGTACAGATGTAATTCGTTTAGCATCTTTTAAGATTTTCATCATCTTCTTGGGGTAATGAACTTTGAGGAGCCAAAATTCATGATGCCATTAAACTAAGACAGCCAAGATTAAATCCATGAGTTCAGTGTTGTATATTGCGCTTAATTTTGGCTCAATGCAAACATACTGAGTATGTGAACTTTTAGGCCCGTGTTCCATAAAAGTGTTTAGCTAAACCACGGTTTAACTGAATATCAACTGTCCAGGAATGATCATAGTACGCACCGTTGAAGCTTTCAAGCAGAACAGTTCAATGAATTGTGCGGTTGACGAGAATTAAAACCGTGGTTTAGTTAAACACCTTTTTGGAATACTGGCCTTGATGTTTTGCCTACAGATCAATATCAAGAGGCAACATCGCTTGCTTTAACGCACACTTAGTTGAGAAAAGCTTAAAGGTACATGGTCCAATTTCAAAGTTTAGTTTTCACTGTCATATGAAAGATCACCACTTAAGATGCTTCAATTTCAAATTTCAGTTAAATCGGAACAACCTTTATGATTTTATTATAAGCAATTTTGTATTTTTCACTTGCCTATACCTTACTGTGTCAGTAATTGTATGGTTACCATTATTTAGCACATTTTCACTTATATTTTCGAAACGCGACACGTTTCAGTCCTAAAATGGGTAATGAGAAAAATATGATGAATATTTTGGTACCAAAATCTCAGAAAGTTTAAAAAAATGCTGACCAAATCAGACAGGGCTTTTTTTTCCATTGCACTTTCCTGTTGTCTGCTGCAATGATCCATTTGTGTTTTGAGTGTTAGTCCAATACAGTGGAACCTCGTTAACACAAAATCATTGGGGCCAGAGTTTAGTTTGGGTTATCAGGATTTTGTGTTATCCAACTGATTTCACATAGGAAATCAATACTTAGGACCCAACAAACATTTTGTGTTATCAGGGTTTTTGTGTTAACGAGGTTCCACTGTAGTATAAAAGATTTATTCATGTTATGTCACCAAAAACTGCAAGGTTGTGTAATGAGAGAGATATTATATGTGTCCCGTCATATCTAAAGGTACCTTAATACCAGCATAGTAAATTACGAGATACGGGCCATTGAAGCTGAGCATAATCACAAATCATGTCCAAGGTCGAATTTCTAATTTCATCAGAAATGTTACCTTTGAAGTGAATTCTATCATATTAATCAGGTTTCAACATCCAAAACATAAGAAAAATGTTTTAAAAATCGATATAAAAATCCTTTCCCCATTAAGGTTTTACCAGTACAGAAACTTTAAACTTGATTTTCTCAGAACGATAGTTTTCTGAATCGGACCGATGCCTTTTACCAATTTCAATGTAACTTTGCAATCGAACATCTAATAACCAAAAGCAAGGTGTCATTTTAAAGCTTAAAATATAATCTTGCAGATGAGAACAAAAAAATAAATTTTCATTTAGGGACCCCTAAGGTTCCTTTCGATATGACCAGTCACATATACCAAAGAGACAGAAAAAAATGAGTACTTACTGATTATCTTCCCTGTGCCGCATCCAGTATAAATGTACCTCTGTGAAGAAATTCAAAAAGATATCATTATCCATACATATTCACGTAACCTGCTCACACGAAACCCGGACAAAGTCTGGAAAACTAATTTTTCTGATTTGTCCATATTGAAACTGCTGACATTACAAGCTTTAAAATGATATATCATATATTGACATTGCTCAATGTTATGCCCATAAAAACTCAACATTTCCTAAGAAAATTCCTTTGGTTTTGGGCAAGCGTATTGGGCTGTAAGTGTTCTGCCGACTTTGTCCTGGTTTTATGTGAACAGGGCACATATAATAGTTAGAAATTAAAGAAATTAAAGGGGCATTGGATAAGTTCAGCATCATCCCCAAACTTTGTTCAAGACATATTGTGATTTTACATGATTTGAAGTGTTACTGGTAATGTTACAAACTTTCATTGCCAAATTCAACCACTACATATCAACATTTTGTGATTTTCTTTACAGCCCCTAGATTTGAAAAATTAAAAAGATTATCTTAACATGGCTTTTAACCCTCAAACCCTGGCCATTCTATGTGTATCTGTACCGCTGACTCGGGCCAACCCGTAAGTTAAAATATAACCCCTAAAATTACTTTGATTTTTATTTCCCTTGCTTTACTTTTTCATTTTACAGTAGTCTGAATTGTTCTAATAACCGGCATTCACAAAAGAATACTATTTATGTCGACCAACATATTCAACATTTACGTTGTAGTCTATTGGCGAAGCAACATTTTTTGAAAATTGTGATCAAATTTACGAAAAATATGAGGAATTTTTCAACTCTTTCGAGTTAATAAGAGCAAAATGACCAATCATCCATGGGTTCAAAGCTTCATTGCTGTCTTCCAATATAAATAAATAAGACAATTGAAAATTGTAACTACCCATGCTTGTTGACAGACACATCAAGTTTCTGACATGTGACCGGGTATACAGTACATCTACACGTGAGCCGGTATACTGGCTCGTCAGGTTCAGAGGGTTAATAGTAAATGAAAAGGTAAAGTTATTTATCTGCAATCTATGAAGCAAAGACACTGCTATAGCAATGGAATTTCACCCTTTTCCTGACTAATTGCATCACCACACACTTTTAGAGAATACCGAAATCAACCTGCTAAACAAAATTATATTGTTTTGACTTTTCTGAAGATTTGATCAAAATTTTCTCAATATTTGGTCTTTTACAGTCATTAACGAACATAGAGAGTGTACATCATCTGCAGATATAATTTTGAAATTTTGTCTCAATGCACCTTTAAAAATTCAAAGAATATGCACAAATAAATTTGTAACCATCTTTAGTGCCACAAGACCACTGGATACTGCCTTGTGGCACTATAAGGGGAGCGCAGCGGTAATTTCCTCGCTTTATACCAATGAGCCAAGGACTGTCGTGGGTTTGATCCCCGGAGAATGAGAAATTAATAGCACAAATAATTGTCTGTTTTACTATAAATGTTCAACTTCAACAACAATGGTTATGAGTATTAGTTAGTAGTTGGAAGTACTTTTTAAGTATGCAATAAAATCAGTAGGTGTTGAAGAAAGTTGACCTTCACTTTGACGATCACTTAGGTGACCAAGGTATTTCCCACTGGTACTAGCGCTGTATGTGCATTTGGTTTTCAGTCCATACTCGCTTCCGCAGGTTTTTCTTCGGGTGCTCTGGTCTTCCTCCTGCACTTAAAACTGTCACGAAATTTGTCCATCATAGTCCCAAGATATGGGAAGCTGCATAAAAGGTACATATTACAATCTAACTCCCGATAGGATATGCGCTTGAAAAGGCCGCAAAAAGCCTAAATGAAGTAAAATGATTGTGACGATATACCTGCAGCCAATCATGAGCGGTTTGATGTAAATGGAAAATTGCTGTACAAAAACCAGTTATCATTATTATTATAAGCCCAAACAAGAATGTCAGTTATTTGTAATAGATCTTTCTGATTGAACAACACAAACTTGTAAGGCCAAAAAAAAAAGAACTCTACCTCAGCTTCCCGCGCGCATAGGGTTAAAAATCAAATAAAATAGTGACCTAAAAATGTAATAAAAAAAAGATTTCCGCGCATAGCATTTTTGACTAAAAAAAACCCCGCGTAGCACTTAGGGTTTTGGGCCTAAGGAAGCTGAGACAGAGTTCTTTTTTTTTTTTGGCCTAATTTTCATATTTTAAAGTGACCTAGAGATCTGTAGACCTAAAGTTCACCTTTAGATAACTATTCTCTTGTCAAAAATATTTTGTACTTATTTTTAACCAAAGAAAAAGGAAACTGTTTTCTACCTACCTGACCAGTAGAAAACTGAGGTGAGAAATAACATCTTATTAGTGTATGTAGCACACCATGCCCCCGGTACGTCATCAGTGAGGTGTCGCCTTTGATCACCCGCTTCCTTTTTGCAGCTGTATTACAAATAAAATGAAAATAAGTCATAGTTTTATTATTTTTACAAACTAAGCATATTACAGGTTAAGAATTGAAATGTTTGTGACCCCCCCCCCCCCAAAAAAAAAAGAAGAAAAATTTCACTTTTGAATGGCTTCCATAGATTTACAGGGGGAATACAAGGCACACCGCCATTTTAATTCCAGCATGGACACAAAATAGGGGGCCGATAGCTTGCCGATGATACATCGCATCTTTTTATAATGCGCGAATATTGAAACATGCACACATGCTTTGCGTGCATGTTGGCGTATCATTCGCATAAAGTATTATTTGCGTATGTTAATTGTCTCTACGCGTAACCAAGTCTTGGCACTCGGACTTGATTTTGGTGCCAACCAAGTGGACCCGAATACCCCCAATTAGAGCTCCATGGCTGACGACGCCATTACATGGGCTGGTATACAAAGCCTGGTATCTCCTCTGTAAATCTATGATGGCTTCTGAACCTTGCATAGGCATTCATTTGACAAGTTCAAATTAAAATTTGAATCTAGACAATTAACCAGAAAGTTACTTACTCGAAGCAACCATCTTGCCGACGAAACCAATGCCCTTCAGCTGGGTTGTGATGTAGACCTTGATGCTGGCTGGATGTGATGTCATCAAATATAATGTCATTTTGCTCTTCCTCACAAAATAATATCATCTTTAACATCTGATGATGTCACACCCAACTAGCATCAAGGTCTACATCACAACCCAGCTGAAGGCGATGGCTTCCCCGCAACATCGATTGTTCCGAGTAAGTAAATTTCTGGTTGTCTAGATTCAAATTTATCATTGAACTTATATCAACCCTGATGAATGAGAGTATACTCAATCATTCTATCAACAGGCTTGTTGATGATGATATAGTGCTCATTGGTGGTGTCAAAACATGCAGGCGTTTAACCCTTTCACTCCGAGAAGACGCCTGGGCGTTTCTAGTAAATAAAAAAATACTTGAGAATTCACAAACTTTTTGCTAAATGTATCTTCCATAAGAAGGACACAGTACATATGCAGGCGTTTAACCCTTTCACTCCGAGAAGACGCCTGGGCGTTTCTAGTAAATAAAAAAATACTTGAGAATTCACAAACTTTTTGCTAAATGTATCTTCCATAAGAAGGACACAGTACATATGAAATTTGGTATCATTTTAAAGCTTACTCTTTCGTCTATAATTTAAGCACTAGCTTTGTTGCACAGCTCTTATTATATGGTATTTATGGTCATTTAAACATAGACAGGTTGAATCCCAAAATTGAAACTAGAAAATAAATTCAGGGCTGAAAGGGTTAAAAAATTAAAAAAATAATTAATAGCCAAAATTCTGAATAAAACTCAAGTTTTGCAGGTGTGTATAATACATACAAATAATGAAAAAAACTAACTGAATGAATGAATGAATGAATGCATGAAATGAATGAATAAATTAGTGAATGAATGAAATGAATGAAGTGAATGAAATGAATGAAATGAATGAATGAAATGAATGAATTAGTGAATGAAATGAAATGAAATGAAATGAAATGAAATGAAATGAAATGAATGAAATGAATGAAATGAATGAAATGAATGAAATGAATGAAATGAATGAAAATGGAATGAATGAAATGAATGAATGAATTAGTGAATGAATGAATGAATTGAAATGAAATGAAATGAAATGAAATGAAATGAAATGAAATGAAATGAAATGAAATGAAATGAAATGAAATGATGAATGAATGAATGAATGAATGAATGAATGAATGAATGAAATTAATGAAATGAAATGAAATGAATGAATGATCAACTAAAAAACGAATTAACAAATGGATAAATATATTAAACCAATAAATAAATAATTGATCTACTGGGCATGCTCACATGAAGTACCTCTCCTAGGCATGGCCTCCCATCTGTAATCCCATCGTTGATTGGCTACAGCGCGACGACTGCTATTGATGGCGATCTTACTCGAAAACTGTCGCATGTCCCACAGTTTAATGCTCTGATCTTTTGAGTTGGTTATTAGATGTCTAGAGTCACCCTGAAATTCAAAGAAAACATCTTAATATAAATCAATCTAAGCATCTTTATATTGTAAAGAAGTGAAGGCATCACAAAACTCTTATTTACAATGTACATTTCAGAATGTAAAAAAAAAAATGTGGGTGCTTATATAGCGCTTTTTCAGAATTGATCAAAGCGCTTTACATTTATTCCGTTACCAGTAGAATATAGCCAACTTACGTGGCTGCCTTACAATCACGGTGCCTATTGAATATATTCTTAGTAACTACCCATGATAACGCTTGGGTCGACGAAGCAATTAGGATTAAATGTCTTGCCCAAGGACATAACCCGTTGGCCGTAGCGGGGCTCGAACTCACGACCTACTGATTCGGAGTCTGCTCTGTTCCACTAGACCACACGAGCTCCTTTCTAGTCATATCTGTGCAGGGCTGGACATTAGAACCCGCCCGACAGCCAGTAGTGTCGCACGGGTAAAATTTGAAAGTTACCTGCCCGACATGGCAGGTAAATTGTTTGTTTAAATTATTTTGAGTCAATTATAATGACCTCTTCTATTCAGTTTTAGTAGGGGCGGCACGCAAGGGAATTTGAAATGTCATCAATAAAAAATACACATTTTCAAGAAAAGGGAACCTTTATACATATACTAAATTTCTCAAAAGTTTTTAGTTAACTTTATACAAAAATATCAACTTTTTACAAAATCTGAACAGATTTTTGAAGTGTTTTTGTGAAACATCTAAATTTGTGCCATTTGTAGCATTTTTTGCCTTTTAAAAGGTGAAAGATGTTTTTTTTACATGTTAAAATTCAGGCAGGTAAATTTCTTGTCGGGCGGATAACTTTGGAAAGTTTCCTGCCCGACCAAAACACCAATGTCCAGCCTTGTATCTGGGTAGATCACACAACAAATTTGACATAATTGGTTCATGAGGGTAGAGAAATCTGTCCAACAAAGTAAAAACGAAGTATGTGTATTACAGATATATTGCAAGTTACTTCCTTTTGCCTTAGAGAAATCCTGCCCAAAAGAGCAGACGATCAATTAGGTATTCAAACATGCTACAGAGTTGTTCATCGCCAATCAACAACGATGTATCCATGCGTCTGCGTATTTTTATCGCACGAGGTTGGCTTTAGCCACCCGAGCGTGATAAAAATATGCCGACGCATCGGATGCAGAGTTGTTGATTGCCGACGAATAACTCTGTAGCATGTTTGAATACCTTTCAACAACAAAAATCTTCCTAAAACGTATGAATCAAATTCTAAATGTTTTCAATTTAACAAATACTCATCTTCATAAAGATATTTAGCAGAATCTGAAACAAAATGCTAGTTATTAAATGTTTGTTGCTTTGTCCTTTTTTACTGTTCCCAAACGCCAGTCCTTGCACATACTCAAGTTGCGACACGCGATGAACAGTGCGCCGACTTAGGTGTACTGCGTAAACGCACCTCCTTGTCAAGGTGCCGTGCGTGACACGCTTATTTGAATATCAACTGTGGATTCATCACGAATCAACAACGGCGCGCTCCCATATAAGAAGATACGATGAGTTGTTGAATTCTCTTTCATGACTTAAGGCAGTATCTGCTATTGCAAACATGTGTACATACAACTTTTTAGCATGGGAGTGGATTGAAGTGAAATTGAACGTTTACAGGAAGTATCTGCTTTACTTTATGGGGCAGAAATTGCCACATGAATACCTAATGGGGTGTTGGGGCCAGTTAAGGCTTGGGTAGACCTTCAATTGGCGTAAACCATTTTTGTATAACTCTTAAACTAATTGAATAAACTATAATTACAAAAGTATACATTTTTAGAAGTGGATTTTTACCCTGAACGTGATGATCATATGATATCAGTCTTTGACCAAAAATGTCAATTTTGGCAAAAAATGCCAAAAAAACATTTTTTGCCCCAAAATTTCTGGAAAGCCTAACTAAAATTTACCTATTTTTGGGGGGTTTGTAAAAAACTAAGATAATAATCAAAAATTTGAGAAAACCCTTCCTAGACATGTAAATTTTAGTTAGGCTTACCAGAAATTTTTGGGTCAAAAAATGTGGGGTTTTTTTTTTGGGGGGGGGGCTTTTTGCCAAAATTGACATTTTTGGTCAAAAACTGATATTATCATCATGTTCAGGGTAAAAATCCGCTTCTAGAAATGTATACTTTTATACAGCTTATTCAATTAGTTGGAGAGTTACAAAAATGGTTTATGCCATTTGAAGGTTTACACCTTAAGAATAATGTTGTAAAGAAAAGGTGAATTAAGGATGTTTTTGAATATTGAAGGGTGAATCAGGTGACCCCGTTTAGGGTATCACAAAAGGCATTTTTGAAGAAATAGGGAAACCCTACTTTTTCAAACTCTAGTATGAAATATGTATCAGTAAAAACCCCATTTTGGGTGTGAATTGAGGGAAAAAGGGTGTAATTTAGCTTCAGAAAAATCACCCTTTAAGGGGGGGGGGGGGTGTTTTGAAAAATTGTGGTCATGTCTGCTTACAACATTATACTGCCCCCAGGGGGTTATCCCCAGGCTAAGATGGCTGTTATCTTACCTTTGAATCTATACACGTGAGGCCGTCATAGTGACCTGCAAACACCCCGATAGGCTTGGCAGTAGTGTCGTCTAGCATACGTCTATCCCAAACTTTACATAAACCGTCGTCTGCTCCTGAGAATAAGATCTGTGAACTGTCATCTGCAAAACACACTGCATTGACATCATCCTCATGTGCATCTATCTGTACATTACACAAATAGATATGGGAAAAGTTATTTATATGTGAACTTTGTAGTGAGAAATGATGAGGGAAAGTTTTAATATTAAAGGTGCAATTTATGATTCCGGTACAACTAAAACATCCCCTCTTTTGTAGCTAAATAAAATGGAGAGTATTTGCTGCAGTTCACTTGATTCTGACCATTTGTTTTCAAGTTACAAGCTTTCCAGCATTTAAAAAATCCCCATATACTACTGTGTTATAAATACTGTCCCCAACAGTATTTAGAATAAGACATATTTTTTCACTTTTATCAAAACTATAAGCACATTTCGCCATGGGGGTGCAAGAAAGTTGCAACTGACATTTTTGTTAAAATTTAGATATTGATGGAATCATAAATTATGGATTATTCAGTTGGGATATTTTATCAAAGTTTTGAGTAAAAATGATGTGTATTTAAGTTGTGTCTGCGTATATACAACTTTCTTGTATAAGTAATATATCACTCATATAAGCACAAAGTCATATCTGCACACAGATACGACTTTCTTGTGTAAGTGGTATATCACCAATGTAAGCAAGAAAGTCGTATCTGCGCATATACGACTTTCTTGTATAAGTAGTGTAAGCAAGAAAGTGGTATCTGCATTGGTACAACTTGCTTGCTTACATGGGAAATTCAGATTGCAGATATGCCATTTTCTTTTTCAAATAATATTTTAAATAATAAATTATATAGCATAAATAATATATTAGAAAACTTACAAAGTTCAATAAATATCTCAAAAATTCAAAAATTTCACAAAATCTGGATCAGTGAGACACAAAAAAGTTTCTCCTGTAAAATAACCAAAATGCAGATACGACTTTCTTGCACTCACATGACGATTTGAAAGAATGGCTTATAGGGATTGTAACATATACCGGTCAAGGATTCTTTCTAGCTGAAAAACTCAAATTTGATAGAGGTGACCTAGAGGATGAAAAGTGGATCATGAATTGCCTCTTTAAGAACTTGTTTGATTTAAGTCATTTAAAAAGTGCTGTGGAAAGCTTTTGACCATATCCTATAGAACTCAATCTGCTTGGGATATAGCAGTTATTGGATCAATTGAATACGCCAGTACATGAAACCCCAACTCCAATAGCTCCCTTCTGTTAATTATACTTACAAAATATAAATGCATTCAAATCTCTGAAAATGCTTTAACATCACTAAAAAGCATTTCTATGTCTATATCACAATCATAGTGTCATATTTGACCTTGTAGTTGACTTTTTTAGACATTGATAGATAATTGTTATAGTACATAATTGCTACATTTAAACAGCCAGTACAAGAAAACCCTAACTCCATGAGCACTCCTCTGTAACTATATACTATAAAAGTTTTCTATCATTGTCTAAAAAAGTCAACTACAAAAAATGTGACACTATGATTGGGATATAGACATGGAAATGCTTTTTAGTGATGTGAAAGCATTTTTAGAGATGAAATTTTGTAAGTATAATTTACAGAAGGGAGCTATTGGAGTTGAGGTTTTCTTGTACTGGCGTATTCAATTATAGACTGGATAAAGTTGAATGAGTGAGACAAATTGCGGACAGGTGATACAGAAACATTTCTGTTGTGTAATTTAGCATCTGATGATTCTAAAATCCATTTGGTATTCAGTCCATACCCACTCCTGCAAGTTTTTCTCCAGGTATTCGGGCCTTCCTCCTGCACTTAAAACTGTCACCAGATTTGTCCATCATAGTCTGCCCCCACCCAGGATATGGGAAGCTGCATAAAGGGTACATATTACAATCCAACTTTCGATAGGATATGCGCTTGAAAAGGCTGCAAAATGCCTAAATGAAGTGAAATGATTGTGACGATCTACCCGCAGCAAATCATGAGCGGTTTGATCTAAATGGAAAATCGTTATAAAAAAGCCAGTTATTATTATTACATTAAAGTCTATCTTCTAAATAAGCTCCCTAAAAATCGCGTCCAGAATATTCAAACGATTGTGCTTCTACCCAGTCCATACGTAGTCGTAAGCGTAATTCAGAATTTAAATCACCCGACGCATGACAACGATTGTGCTTTAGGTGAAAACATGCGGAAACAACCTATCACACTACTTGACAACACGCGTTAATGAGTAAAAAACCTGCAAACGGGGAGCTTATTTTGAAGATTGACTGTATGTCTCCGCCCGTGTTCCCACTAAGGTTTTTAAGCTTGCACCAATTCGACCAATAATATTGAAGTGGTGCTTGCATCAAAATGGAGAGCCGAGACCAAAAAATTAGCTAAATAAAACAAGAAAAGGCATCTTCCTCACATATTTTAGAAACCTATTGCGTCAATTTTACAGGCAATATGGCCTTAGCAGGAACATTGGTCTCCGCTATATTGCATACTGTATAAGTGGTATTTTTTGCTCTACATTTATTTTCACGCAAAATGAAAAAAGCACGAAAATAAATGCACCACGAAAATTAATGTGTATTTCTTGAAAAGGAAATCCCATACTAGCCCAAATAAAAAATGTGCGAAATGGTCCAAAATTGGCCGTGCACAAAAATTACTGAGCACAAAGATATTGACGTTTACAGTATATCTCAAAATAATATGTAAAGTGTGACATGTGTTGGGTTTCCCCAAATCATATCATATTCCTTCAAAGAAAAGAAGATACCAGGACCTTCCCATCATTCCTTGCTTCCAATAAGATTTTTTGTATGGGTTGTAATGAGAGGATTAAGGGATGAAACATACCACAATTAACAGACCTCATCCCAATTTTGCATTTCAGATATGTTTCATCCCAAAACCCTCACATCAAAACACAGACAAAAAAATCCCCCAATGAAAGTGATGCATGATGGGAAGGTCCTTATGTCTTCTTTGGATCAATACTTACTCTTAGTGTCCTATCATTTCTCTCCCTGTCATAAATATAAAGATGACCATCATTGGCTCTGTATATTAAAGAAACATCAGAAAAAATTATCAATAAATCCCAACATGATCTAGCTGCTATTCACTCACTCAAATTGTATTTTAACTAACGTCTGAACGATCTACCCATGATCGGACTCGGCTGATTCCGATCTTAGGTAGTTTCAAAACGACAAATTCCGATTCTCTTTATTTAGTGTATGTTAATGCAATATCAGTGAATCTGGTAATGTTTTCAGTATTTTCATATTGGTTCTGGTGCAGTCTGATCGGTACTTAACAATACAATTAACTTGATTTTTTAACTTTTTCTAGAGTTCGTTGAAAGGGTGTTATGAGATCAGCAGTATGAGATTTGTTTGTAATTCTGATTCAGATCCGATATACGCTTAAAATCGTCCCATTTCGATCCATCCGATCAGATCGGTCAAAAAGAAATAGAGGACAAATTGATGCAACAAGAATACCACATTACTCAGTGGGGCTATCTACAGGATCGAGCTAGAGCTCAAATTCAGATCAATGCATATTCCCGCAAGCCACATTGAATATCGACTATAATAGCTACGTACATGGTCATCAGATTCGGATCTGCTGTACAGTAGTCTGTATCATATATGCGAATATGTAAGCGATATGCTCCATGTAAAGAGCCCATTGCACTCAAGCCACTTTGTATATAGACTGTGACTACATACACGGATATCACATCCAGATATGCTGTATAAGTACACAGCGAAATTGCTACGAATGCTCCCACACTGGCGCAGCGTAGTTCCAGTGTAGTACCCATGTTATTGGGCACCATTCCGCGGGTCACAAATCCACCGACTACTTATAACGTGTTTCCTGCGTAGGCCCACTGTCACTGAAATTCAGTAACGCAGTACCTACGCTGGTACTACAATCTATTAATAGATCACGGGTAGCCGGGTTATTCGCTCGTTTGACCGTTGCTACATTGAATTTTATTGTTGTTTATTAATTAATTATTATTATTTATAGCTATTAATTAATTTCTTCTTCTTCTTTTTTTTTTGAGGGGGGTGAGGGTATGTGGTTTTGGTTTCACTTGGGAGAGAAGTACCGACAGCCAGACATGAGTCCAAGTTTGTGCTGTAGCGATGGCTAAATATCAAACATTTCTCTAAACAAAATCCATTCTAAATTAAAATAACACCAACTTAAAATCATATCAACGAAAGAATAATAAATACAATGGAAAATGCAAGAAAAACTAGACAGTTAATTCAAATAAATAATAGAATAGGCCTACAAGAAACTTATAAAATAAAAAAGTAATACAGAAAAGATAACAGAACACATGACGTTTTAAACGCGAAACGATGTTTAAAACAAGAAAGAAATACCCTACATACAACATAATAAAAGAACGGAAAACAAACAACATTTGAAAATTAATTTGACATATTATCACGTGATTTAGGGTCTAAATGCATTTGAAAACATATGAACGAGATGTATAACATTCAAAGAAGAACTTAATCGATTGCTAATGTGTATATCAAAATGAAACGAAATAACATGAAAAATGATAAACAAGAAAAGGTAGGCTATTTGATTGCGAAAGAAGCGACAATTAAAAACATAAACGCAAAATGAATTCAAGATTAACATGATTAAAGCGATCCTTCAGTCCGGTGGCAAGAATCTTGAACGCCATCCACCCTATTAAAACATAGGCCTATATAGACCACAAGTTCTATAAATTATAAAATATACCGTAAAACATAAGAGGATGAAATGAAATTAAAAAACTTCATGTAATAGTTAATAAAAATTAGTTTTGAAATGTGCAATTTAGGTGTAAATATTACGAAATACGAAATCAAAACAAAGATATCACGACTCTCGATCGGGAGCAAAATTACTCTGTCTGTCTACCAGAAAATAACATGATTAGTAAATTGTAATATATTTTAAACATAAGGATCTTAAAATTGGTATATAGGCCCTATAGGCCTAGGCCTGCTATTTAAAAGAAAAAACACGATATTCATGGAACTTTTAAAAAAGGTCTTCAGCTCAGGTTGAGCAAACAGACACGAGAGCGATGTCAATAACTATGATAACGAAACACAAACATTTTGAAAATTACTAAATGAAAGAGGAAAGTTGAGAGTGTATTTGAATCAAAAAAAAAAACAGACCAGACTATATATAGCCCTCTATATATTTTGAAAAACAATGTAGAAAACGGAAATATTTGAAATGACTAAGCCCCGGGGACTAAACATAATTCGATCGATGTGCCTTTACAAATGTTTTAAAAGTCGGACTAAAAACAAAACAAAATAAAGCGAAGCAAAGCAACGATGTTTAAAGGAAAACCAAGAAAACCGTTATGTCAAATGGATTATTAATATAAAAATACAA
>JXSR01S000657.1:34663-47412 GCA_000969725.1 Ophiothrix spiculata | reverse complement strand
CAATATTATCACACGAATGACTGATCTTTTTGTCTTTTAGAATTTAAGGCAAAATAAAAATGTTTAGTTTACACGTCCTTGGTTAAATCATTACTTTTTCATTGATTGAAGAAATAAACCGAACTGTCTTCCTAAGCCTTTTTTTTGTAACACCTCTTCCTCCCCCTTCCTTACCACCCCCTGTGATTTTGAAATCGGGACCCAAAAGTTATATTGTTTGGTACTATAGTATAGGGTAGGGTCTCCTCTTTCCATTGATACCAAGATCATGAAAATCGGTCAAGGCGTTACGTAATTATGACGTCACAAAGTATTTCCGGACCGAAAAAAAAAATCGACTTTTGGCAAAAATGGCCACTCTTTCAAAAAAATCGCTAAAAAAGTTCTAAATGTCCGATTACGATTTTCATGGGTTTTTTTGCTAATAAATGAAGGAATCAACAATTCTAACATGTTCTGTAAGTTTCAAGTCCATAGCATGCAGATATTTTTCTAAATATCGATTTAAATATTTTCGAGGTGGCACCCCCCCCTACCCGCCGACTTTAACGGCCTACTATATCCCCACCTTAGATGGTACCCCCAATTTTTCCCCCGTCAAAATGACAGCAAAGGATGTAAAAAAATTACCCAAATGCTCAGGGTCGCTTTGTTTTGCGTTTTGGTGCAATCGGCGGCGATCATCCGTTAGGGGAGTGGTACCCCCACCCCCTTAGGAAGACGAGGGTTAAAGATTGTTGTACTAGTTATTGTGACTCTGATGACCAATCATATTACATGATTAATACGTTAAATTTTAAATGCTGGCAAATTATTATCAATAACATATTATCCACAATATAAAGATGTTATCAGCAGTATTATGGAAAATAAAGAGTGTTATCTGCAGCAGAATATATTTAAAAAGAAAGAATTATCGGCAATAGATAGATCACGACGATAAGCAAAGTATTATCTGAAGTATTTAGGAAATGTAATGATAAGTAGTACCTTCTTATTCACTACGAGATATTTTGCATTTGCTATCTACTGCTGACATTTTCTTACTTTGCTGTCTATGCTGCTACAAAACCTTTCTATTTGATATCTACTGTTATGAATACTATTGTTATTTTGCTATCTACTGCTGCTTGTTTGACCTCGAAAATTAAAGCAGTTTGGTATGCTTTCGTCGGTTTGTCTCTAAACTTCTTTTAAACTTCCAAATTGTCTTAATAATTTAGTGTATACGTTGTGGTCATCAGATCTATCGTAAAAGAAATCTTTATTGTGTTTAACAGTCCAGTTTTTATCTTCAATCCATGCAAAAGTAATACTTCAAGGAGTGTTAAGTAAACATGTAAATTTTGCCATAAAATTCAAAAATCAGAACAATCAGTCATCTGTGTAATAATATTAATCAATGAATTGTGGTCTGTTTTTAATGTCATTATGTCCTGAGGTTCACGTGTAAAAATATTGTTTTTGTTTTAGTGACGAAACTGATAGTTTAGAATCAAATTGACCACTACGACGTTGACGACTGACACATAAAACAATAATCCTATAGAAATAAATTATTTTGAACTTTTAAAAATAACTTTGAGGGGGTATATGCTATGTTGTGTGTCTCATAAAAATGTTTCTTTCTGTGGTGAAAGTTGTAGTTTATGAATAACCCTAAACATCTTGGGTGACACATACTTGAGCTCTATCGCGTTTGATATTTTCTTTATTCAATATTTGTGGTCGTAACACTTTCTTGATTTGCTATCTATACTGCTAATAACACTTTCTTTATATGTGACCTTCCAGCCCGTATGAACAGTAAATGCCAGAAACTTCATTTTGCGCTACAGGTGGAAATACATGTCAAGGTCATTATTTGCCGATATTGATTTTGTGACAGATTCACAATCCTAGTGCTTACTACAAAATACCAGCAAAGTTTCATTTCAAGAAAATAATGTGAAATGTGAAATAAATTGCCTTATTCTTAAGACGATCAACAGAAAAAATAGGGCTTACTAATGTTTGAATGCGTTTATTTCAGTTATACGTTTTACTCCCTGACAAACTTTGACGGACCATAACTTGACTTCTGAAAATCGTGTGAAGTTCATCGAGGTGTCATTTTAATTCTCAAAGCATGGTCTTTGCAAATAATTAAAAAAGTGAAAATAACAAGAGCTGGCATTTACTGCTGTTTTGGGCTGGACGGTCACATATTTCTTTTATACTGCTAATACTTTCTTTACCTGACAAAGAAGAATAAATGTAGTTTGATTATCAGAACTTTTCGACAAAGTAATAAACTGATCTTTCCTTCGGCAGTATTAAATCATGTAAATGATGCCTTTTGAATAAAAATGAGACATTTGGTCAAACGTATTTCATCTAATTTATTAAGTTGACATTCACGTAGAAGAAAAGTCATTTATTGGTGTAATTAAGAACTATTGTGTTCACGCCCATGCCATAACACAAATACAATTGATAAATGTGAATGCAATTTACCACTACTTAAATATCAAATTTTATTATTTACTTAATGCCCCTTGCAGTTATTACTGATTTGTGTATCTAAGAAAAATACCACAGGGGACAAATCTACGAAAAGGGCAGATAGGGCCACGTGCCCACCCGTTATTTGCACTCAAAATCTATAATAAGAAAACGATGCGATTACAATCGACAAGGTATTATGGATTGAAAAGATCCAAACGCGGTATCAAATATGAGCTCATCCTTTCCGTATCAAAGTAATCCAGAAATACGGATCAAAACTTTGATATTGTAATCATAAAGGATCAAAATCAAATGATCCTAAAATCGGATCAAAAATGATCCTGGTGAATTTGATCCATTTATATATATTGATCCGAAAAAGGATCAAAACGATCCACGTTGGATCAAAAGTGATCCTTAAAGGATCAAAATAAAATGATCCGGAAAACTACTCGTATATTTGATCCCGGCCTTCTAAGAGTGTATGTGGCCTTTTTTCCTCAAAGTATTTTCTGACAATATACGCCCTTGCTCAAGTAGCAACAGGCGGTTCTGGACGGGTGCGATAAGTATTCTTAAATGAGAGTGGGACAAGGTGAAGTTTGCCTTCACCCTCATATGCTGCGATACTTCCATAATCATGTTCAACTAAATATGTGAAATGTTTTATATATCTATTACCATGATTGCTGTCCTCCATTTTCAGCAAGCATGAAATTGCAAGTTTTAAATGATCCTTAATAAACGTTATTAAGGTATGTACAAATATGATTATATTTCCGCCCACCCCCCACCCCCGAGAAAAATGTGCTGGCTTTTATCTTGAAGCTCTAATCAACAGATTAGAACTTAACGCTATCATTAAAATTAACACCCTTAACATACTTATCTTATCCTAACGTATGTAAAACTACACCAACATAACCTCTTGTGCGCTTAAATGTAACAGAGATATGCTTTAAAACAAAACATTGCCTAAGATTATCTTCTTGATAGATATATCTATAAAACAAAGTCCCACATAATCTTGTGATTTATCAAGCGAGATATAACATGTAGAGTTTAACATACCAATTCAATTCTCGCGAGAATTCTAGTTATCATTTGAACGCGTGATTTTGTGTTGTTTTAGATCATCGTGTTTGAATTTTGCTCGTTTTTATTATGCAAATAATGCCGATATAGATGCGTTACTATGTAACAAAAAGATGTTTGATGATCAAACCAGACATGTCGCAGAATGATAACATTTTTGATGTCAAAAACATTTGGAATCGAAAAGTAGGTTAAGGTACGGGTAAGCTTAACCCATCGCGGTCCGAACCGTGTCGTCCTGTCACTACACGTTCTTTCGTGATACGATGGTTTATGGTGTGTACTGATTGGTGATATAAATGTCACATTTTGTTTGACGATTTTATTGGTATTTCAACCTTTCGTGTCAAATTATGTACCTTTATGTGTGATTAACAATGCTAAGCTTAACTGAACACATTAATTGGGCGGTCAGTTGGTGAAGCATCGTGTTAGAACATGCTAATTAGTCTTTATTTTGAATTTAAATTTCTCGAAGAAGAATACAAATAGTTATATGACTTGAAATAATTCGTAGTAGACAGCTTTTAATAATCATAACATCGTAAGTTTGGATAAAAAACTGTTTCAACACAATTCTACCGTAACTTCTCGTTAGAACACGTTAACGATTAAGAATTTATTGTGTTTATGTGTTATTCGTACTCATTTAACCTAAAACTGAGTTAATTTGGACTCATTATTGGGACACAAAACCATTTATCAAACATCAAAAGCTACATGCATCTTATATCAGTCACTATTATTTCATAATAATACTTCCATTTTGATAGGCCATTTATTTAAGGCTCAGTAGGCCTATCATGGGTAATTATTGTTCATATTGAGGTCCATGTTCACTGCGTTGTTTTTTGACTACGGGGGATATCAAAATGTTTTAATGAACACCAAGAAGAATTACAGCCAAGAACATATTTTTATTATGTCACCCTAATAAGTCATCTTTACATAGCCACCGTCGTGCGAAGTAACACATTTCTTCCATTCAAAACTGACTGTCCCACAGACCGACTTTATAGTCCTTGCGGTGAGGTTAAGATGTGTTTACGGCGTTAATTCAGCAGACGCCGATCACCGGCCGGTGTCTGATTGGTGTCCATGAGCCGTAGAGACGCCGGAAGCATGCCGCAAGAATTTAATTCCGAGTTAAAACCTTACGGCTTGTATACGATGTCTTCAGTTATGGTCCCATAACCACCGATGTCCGACCGGGCATCGCAAGCATTCACCGGTGTCATACCGATGTAATACCGGCGTTGCGGCTTCTTGCGGCTAGATGATTTTTCATATATTGGTTTTTAGAATTACCAAAGGTTGGAGTGCTCAGTTTTATTCAAAAAAATGACACTGGAAGAGGACAAGCGGTCACATGAGAAGCAGAATTCATTAAAGGAGGTTTCATCCATTTGGATGCTCAAATTCAAAATAATTTACTCGTCCAATTCAACTACGGATTTTCTAAATGTATATCACTGTAATGATTGTTTAATTCATACCAGTCTTCCAAAACTAATGTCTAAATACTCTTAAAATGCTTCATCATAGAGTACGATGATTTGTCAAACTTTTGAAAGTTGGAGTATTTAATAATTTAAAGGGTTTTTCAGGCGGAAAAAAATTTGAATTGGACGAGTGAATAGGGTAGCTTATAAGTAGTATGTGTTAACCGCAGTGGTCAGTTCTACTTAAAAACGACAAGTTTTGCTCCCGAAATAACAACAATATTATAGCATCCTACACGTGTATTTCAGGTCTTAATGACATTACACCAGACCACAATTCATTAGTTTGCAATATTTTCACACGAATGACTAATCGTTTTGTCTTTTTGAGTTTAAGGCAAAAATTTACATGTTTAGTTAACACTTCCTCAGTTAAATCATCACTTTCGCATTGATTGAAGAAATAAACCGAACTGTTAAAGATTGTTGTACTAGTTCTTGTGACTCTGATGACCAAACATATTACATGATTAACACATTAAAAGAACTAGAATTAAAACCTGTTATTATAAACCACTCCGACGAGGAGTAGTTCAAACTATCATCCTCAAGATTTTATAGTATGGCAAGCTCAAAATTATCTTAGTGTATAAATCAAATATCGACTAGTATTTTACTTGTAAAAGCCCCCTCCCGCTACCTCGATGATTTTGAGATCATGGGGGTACAAAGTAAATAAATTAAAAATAGTAGATAGCTAATACACTTCAATTTCTATCACAAGCTGTCATAGCAAATGATGATTTAAAGTTTTTAAATACTGGCAAATTATTATAAATAACATATTATCAGCAATATAAAGATGACGTTATCAGCAGTATTATGGAAAATAGAGAGTGTTATCTGCAGCAGAATATATGTAATGACTCACCCCGAAAAGGGGGACTTTGCGACAAAACACTTTTCGAGAAACTTGTGAAAATTAGCAGCAAAAAAAAAGAGAAAATAATAAGAATTTCCAGCAGATTTTCTGTTGTAAAATTTGATTGCCTTGATCGATTTCAACAAGTAAGGTGTCATTTTAAAGCTTAGAAAATGTTGTATCAGATGAAATGATAAGATTAAAATTGATATCATCTGCAAAGTCCTCCCTTTCGGGATGAGCCATCACATATTTAAAAAGAAAGTATTATCGGCAATAGATAGATGACGACGCACTGAAAACATTATTTCGTCAAACGTGGTGGAAAAGTCGTCAAACAGGGGTCATGCAAGTGAATTTCCCCTTATTCGTTACTTGACGATATTTGCGGGCGCATGACAAACGAAAACAAATGCGGGACAAAATATTTTTGTATCTGTGCGAATTACAAATCTTTGAAGGACGAGTTTGAACGATTGACAAATTTACTTTTCGTTAATTGACAAATGCACATTGTCATGAGACAAGGTCAAGACAAACTAATGTAGGCATGACAAGCTATGTTGACAAACTTCTTTGAGCACGACTAAACATATCTGAGAGCTGACGAATTTGCATGACGAATGATATCGTATATAACTGGTTTACGTACCTTTAAGAAGTGGCGTGGCGTGTTATTCTCGATTCGATTGCACATCAGGACAATTAGCGACAACACCTCTTTGGATTCGGATAGAACAACACTTCCAGGTTAGGTTTATACCTAGCCTATCATCACATATCGACCAGACCGCATTGGATTCGGAGTCGGACACAACAACACTACTGGACTGAGGACTCAGAATTCCCGTACTCATACTTAAGCTTACTCATACTTCGTCATCAGATTCTGATCAGACTAGTCCATCTAGATGAACCTCACAAGCGAGCGACGTACGTAGGTGAACGCTTTGCGTTCGCTTGAGAGGTCCAGGCTGGATTGACTAGACCAGACAGCCATTGTAAAACCTGCAAGCAGAACATGAGTGTTTCGTCTCGTTGATTTCACATACATGGAATTAGTCTACCGAAGACAAAACCTCTTAAAAACTAGTGTCACTTGACAAATTATTTGACAAATTATTATTCTTGCATGACAAATTAATTTTTGTGCATGAAAAATTATTTTTTCTCATGACAAACTAATTTTTCAGCATGACCAATTGTCATTAGAAAGTCGTCATACTAGACCGTTTTTCATGACTAAATTTAATTCGTCGTTCAATACTTGTATGACGAATACCACGACAAATTATAGTTTGTCATACTAGACCATTTTATGACAATTTATTATTTGTCAAATGACGAAACAAAATTGTCAGTGCGATATTAGCAAAGTATTATCTGAAGTATTTGGGAAATGTAATGATATAAGTAGTACCTTCTTATTCGCTACGAGACAATTTGCATTTGCTATCTACTGCTACCTCTTTCTTTTTGCTATCAATGCTGCTACAAAATCTTTTATTTGATATCTACTGTTACGAAATATTATTTGCTATCTACTGCTGCTAGATTGACCTTGAAAACTGAAGCAATTGGGTGTGTTTTCGTCAATTTGTCTCTAAACCACTTTATACATCCAAATTGTCTTAATTTTGATTTTTGAGTGACACTGTATACGTTGTGGTCATCAGAACTGTTGTTAAAGAAATCTTTATTTTGTTTAACAGTCCAGTTTATCTCTTCAATCCATGCAAAAGTAATACTTCAACAGAGGGAGTGTTAAGTAAACATGTAAATTTTCCCATAAAATTTGAAAATCAAAACAATCAGTCGTCTGTGTAATAATATTGCAAATCAGAGAATTGTGGTCTGG
Source organism: Ophiothrix spiculata (assembly GCA_000969725.1). Lineage (NCBI taxonomy): Eukaryota > Metazoa > Echinodermata > Ophiuroidea > Amphilepidida > Ophiotrichidae > Ophiothrix > Ophiothrix spiculata. Next base: position 39,608 of record JXSR01S000657.1, on the reverse strand, counting down.
TGTAATGTCATTATGTCCTGAGGTTCACGTGTAAAAATATTGTTTTTGTTTTTAGTGACGAAACTGATAGTTTAGAATCAAACTGACCACTACGACGTTGACGACTGACACATAAAACAATAATCATATAGAAATATATTATTATTAACTTTTAAAAATAACTTTGAGGGGGTATATGTTATGTTGTGTGTCTCATAAAAATGTTTCTTTCTGTGGTGAAAGTTGTAGTTTATGAATAACCCTAAACATCTTGGGTGACACATACTTGAGCTCTATCGCGTTTGATATTTTCTTTATTCAATATTTGTGGTCGTAACACTTTCTTGATTTGCTATCTATACTGCTAATAACACTTTCTTTATATGTGACCTTCCAGCCCGTATGAGCAGTAAATGCCAGAAACTTCATTTTGCGCTACAGGTGGAAATACATGTCAAGGTCATTATTTGCCGATATTGATTTTGTGACAGATTCACAATCCTAGTGCTTACTACAAAATACCAGCAAAGTTTCATTTCAAGAAAATAATGTGAAATGTGAAATAAATTGCCTTATTCTTAAGACGATCAACAGAAAAAATAGGGCTTACTAATGTTTGAATGCGTTTATTTCAGTTATACGTTTTACTCCCTGACAAACTTTGACGGACCATAACTTGACTTCTGAAAATCGTGTGAAGTTCATCGAGGTGTCATTTTAATTCTCAAAGCATGGTCTTTGCAAATAATTAAAAAAGTGAAAATAACAAGAGCTGGCATTTACTGCTGTTTTGGGCTGGACGGTCACATATTTCTTTTATACTGCTAATACTTTCTTTACCTGACAAAGAAGAATAAATGTAGTTTGATTATCAGAACTTTTCGACAAAGTAATAAACTGATCTTTCCTTCGGCAGTATTAAATCATGTAAATGATGCCTTTTGAATAAAAATGAGACATTTGGTCAAACGTATTTCATCTAATTTATTAAGTTGACATTCACGTAGAAGAAAAGTCATTTATTGGTGTAATTAAGAACTATTGTGTTCACGCCCATGCCATAACACAAATACAATTGATAAATGTGAATGCAATTTACCACTACTTAAATATCAAATTTTATTATTTACTTAATGCCCCTTGCAGTTATTACTGATTTGTGTATCTAAGAAAAATACCACAGGGGACAAATCTACGAACAGGGCAGATAGGGCCACGTGCCCACCCGTTATTTGCACTCAAAATCTATAATAAGAAAACGATGCGATTACAATCGACAAGGTATTATGGATTGAAAAGTTTGTAGTATGTAACAAAAGGTAATTGCTTCCGCCACGCGCGGATCTACACAAAACGCTCTTATACGCAAACTGGGCCATAGAATGAAACTGGGCTGTCATCTTCAAACCGTCTGTGCATATATGGTGTTTCTTCAAGTTGGTGATTTTGTGTGTGTTTTGGTGACATAATTTATTCATTTTGTTTTCTTTAATCCGTATGAAATAATTACAAAGGTAAACTTACGGATAATTTTTTTGCTAGGGTCATTCATAAATTCATCAAGCAAGAATCAAGAGTTTTCAATTGCCTTGGGAAATTTGGCCATGGACTTTTAATAAAACAAAACAAAACATAAAACAGATTTAAATTTTTACAATTATGTCTAATAAAACTACGAAATTACAGTATTTGAAATTGAAACTTATATAAAGTATACCAATTAAGAAGAATTTTGACCAAAAACAATAAAACCAAATAATGAAAACTCAGTGGGTAATAAAGTCATGCCAAAGTCAAGTGGATAAAACAATGATTTTTTATTTATTCAAGTCCGATTCATATATACAACTAAAATATTCTACATTTTGACCACGGACACAACAAATAACAGTGAATTCGCACGAAGCAACCAAATCAAACGAGAAAGGGGCAATGTATATTCAAAGATAGATGTCATGCTCAAATTTCATCGTAATCAGTGCAAACACACTATGGGGAAACTTTCTAAATTGTTGGTTTAGATTTTTTTTCGGGGGGAGGGTGTCTGTACTAAATTGACATAAAATCATACTTTAGTGTTAATATTTACAGGGCCAGACTAGACAGATACGGTAGGTCTATATTATGTCTTAAATACAAGACGCCACCCCCACCACCACCACCAGGACATGCAGGATATCACAAATGAAGTGAAGTGAAATGAATATAAATAACTTGACGTCTTGACCCTGTTATAATAATGAATGAAATGTGAAAATTGAAATTAAACAGACAGACTTGTACTTAGTATAAGTTAAAAAGTACAAATCAACACAGTAGTGGAAACAGATTTTCTGAAGGAGGGTTGACATATATAAAAGGCCGTAATATATAGTTATATGGAAAAAAGGGTCTGTGCTCCAATAAAAAAGTATTGATAGCTTGGGATTTGCATAGTACTGTTAACCTTTAGGCTACCAAATAATACTCAATACTTTATTTCCAGTCAATAAATCATTCATTACTTGTACTTCTTCACCCATCCTTCCGCAAAAAAGTCTTGATCATAAAAGAAGAAAAAGGAAAAAGGGGGACAATTACTTAAAAAATGAATGAAAGAAGCAAATATCCCATTCAAGTTTTCTTGTCATATGTTTCCGAAAGGTAATGCACGCATAATAGCTTGCAAAATTAAATTAGCGTAAAATGATCATGTTTTTCATATATTGAAAATTAATCAGCAACGAAATAATAAAGCGACAGTACCAAAATCACATACGGGCAGAAGCTATAAGGTCTTTATAGGCGTACCACACAAAGTAAACTATTGCACGTGCCGAGAAAAAATGACTGCAGCTTTTCGCCATATTCACGAGTCACTCTCGTGTCACTGGATTTATCGACTAAAATAGTGCTAACAAAATGATGTATAGTAAAAACATTTTGGGGGGTAGTTTTTCTTGGATTAAGGGGTTTTCTTTATAAAACAAAATGCAAATGAATAGGCTTACATACATTTATCCATACCTCATTTCAGCTTTGAAGGATGATTTCTTGGATCATCTTCAGCTTTTTTCTTTTCTTTTCTTTTTTATTTTCTGCGAGTCAAGAAAAGAAAACAATAACGCAATAAAAAGATTGATATGAGGGAGTGTGATAATTAAAATTGAAGAAAAGAAGTCAATCCTGGATTTACGTATCAAACTGAAGTTATCAATCAAGTTTTAGATTAGTCTCTTATCAATTCTATTCAAGTCTATATATTCTGTAATTATCCTTGCCCCAATAATCATGATGATTGCTTTATATTCAAATGAGTTCTTTAAATGTTATTTTATTAATTGTAATTGTTCAATTACCACGCAAAAGCATGGTTATGCTCATCTTAGTTACTCCCGAATTATTTTAACACTGTTACTGTGTATACGGCCAACACGTTTTGCCTCCAATCCTTTATAAATCGTGTTGATTGTGTATCCGAGAAACGGAAAACTTGCGTTATGTCTCATTAATTTTGTATTCCTGGGTCACAGTCCAAAGTATTATATGAGGCGAATCACAAAGCCAAAACTCAGCCCATTAATCTTTGGCCCTTACCAAGATGTATTTTTGCACAAAAAGATCCTAATTCCTATAATAACTGCTTCTATATGGCCACAATAGATGCGTCAAATCAAAAGCCATAATATTGGTGCTGTAATGGATTATCCCCGTTATCAAAATCACTGACTGGACTACAAGGCATCTTTAATTTAAATTAAACAATTTTTTTGCTGCAGGTCTTACATCAATTAATTATCACAAAGCTGTGGCTACTAATTGATTTTACAAGTGACAAATTAATATGTCTGGATCAAGTTCATTGGTCTTTAATTTGCAATTAAAATTGTGCTTAAACTAAATTCATATTTGACTCAAGTTCTTTTATTCACTCACGGGTCGATCTTATCGAACTTGTGACAAATTTCAAAATAGTGCAGTCGGTCATGCTTTTTAATGTGGGCAACCATTAACGGCAGATTTGTTACATTAGAAATGATTTATGCATCAAATATTGTCATATTTTTTCAATAATTCAATGACCAAAATAAAAGTCGATTAATCCCAGTTTATAGACATTTAAATTTGCTAATTGATACTCCAAAACAAAGTTTAATCAGAATAGATACAGTAAAAGTAGCCGTGGTAACAATGTATGTGACTCTCCATTATTTGTGTGAAGTTCATTAAGGTGTCATTTTAATCCTTAAAGCATGGTCTTTTTCAAATAATTAAAAAAAAAACTTAAAATGACAAGAAGTGGTATGATATGCACATAGTCAAAAATGATTCACGGTTACCAATGTATATTTCAATTTTGGGTTAAAACTGAAAACGAAAAAAGATTATTTAACAACAAAAATAAATGCTTTTGGGATTTTGTTTGATCACAAAAGCAACTCTCTTATAAAGTATCGACTAAATGTATAAATAAGCTATTTTGTCCTATATATTTCATGACAACCGTACAATGATCTATAATGTCGCTGAAAAGAACAACAACTGTAAAACGACACTCAAGTTTGTATAACACATGACCATAAAAATGTTCATAAATGCATGGAAAGTTTTATTTCATCTGTTTAAAATGAATAAATTCGAGATATTTTTATCTCGAAAACAATTAAGTTTTTAAAACAAAATATGGACGCGGCAACACACTATAGATTATTGTAACCTGTAAAAATGCCATATACGTAAAGCACACGTTTTGCTATTCAATGGCGTTACATGGTAACACGCTATTTCAAGCTTAATTACCATATTAACTGATGAGAAATTTATCGTTAAACTTTGTACTGAATATCAAGTACAGATTACACAATAATATCTCTCTTAGGAAAACTAACCCACCCCTTACAACGTCTTGATAAAACTCATTGTTTTTCACCCTTGTTTTTACCGTTTTAGAAAACATATCAAATCTCTATTTCGAACTTTGGGCTTC
>JXSR01S000654.1:49394-62932 GCA_000969725.1 Ophiothrix spiculata | reverse complement strand
GCATTGCTATGTGAAAATGAATTTAGCACATAGAGCTATGCGCTAGCTCTCTTCTTTTTTTTCTTTCTCGAGAGTAATCCAGCGATCATCCGTCGTCTGAGTTTCTTTATGTCTATGGCGACTGAAGGCAAATGATTCGTGGCAGCTTCATTTTAATGAGATTGGTACCCAGTGTTTTGAGTACCAGCGAACCATGTATGTTTGCATGCAGGGAAGGTCATTACAAAATGGTGATCATCATGAAAACAATGCAAAAAATGTAGACAATGTGCAAAATAAATCCACAGAATCATTGCGATTTTTAGTAACTTTATTCTAAATTCAAGCGAGATTTATTTATTTACAACTTTTTTGTTTCCTGTTTTCGGCTATCGCATACGTGTTGGTAACAGAACTTCACACACGTAAGTTGGGCAATCGAAAAGAAACATACCGCATAGCTAATTTCCTTCAAAAAAAAATTAAAATCACATAGCGCATAGCATTTTTGCAAATGGTTTCTGAGACAAACCTTTTTTTTTTGGGGGGGGGGGGCCTAAAACAGTTTAAAATGAAATATTATGACTATATAGCTTAGGTCATCCAAATGCTTATTTTTCTCTTAACATGTTTTCTTGTGAAGCAAATACAGCAAATGCATACATGTACTTTCCTATACAAAAGCACATGGAATTAAATTTGGGATCCCAAATTTAATTCAACAAATTGCCATAACTTGAAAAGTATGCAACTTTGGGTAAATTTTTGAGGGTATCAATATTTACCAAAAACAAACCCAGTCAGAAAAAAAAAAGTCATGGCTGATAGGGCGGGGCACCTTGTTAGTGGGATCTTTTAGTGTTGTTTCTAGAACTCCAAGAAAACAACAGACAATGAAATACAATAGGTTTTCAGTACTTCAAAATTATTGTATTTTATATTTACATAGCTTAAAGTGGATTTATGTGTTGTTTATTTGATTGAAAATGTCACATAGCTATGTTTTTTAATGCAACTTAGCTCAACACTTATGTCATGAAAACACAGCAGTGTAATAATATTACATACTTCACCATGTAAAGAATATGTTTTTGTTCCAGCGCCTTGAAATATAAATATGTTTCTTTAGCACATTTCACATCTTTATACGAACACCGTGAGGAATATTTAACACTTCAAATTCACCCGAGGAGTTTTAATTCAAATACAAAAAAGGAGACATAAAAACCATAACTACACACAAAAAATGTAAAATATGTTTCAATGGTTGTTGAATTTTGATTTGCGTGTCAAGCAGATCTAACATCATTGTTCACAATTGAGTTTAGTTTTCAAAAATAAGTAGTTCCAGAGCCTTTCCAACATTTGCAATAGGCTGTTGTGATGTTATATTGTTTGGGCCTGACCATAATTAGACATTTCCCCATTTCATTCTCATATTACATTACTGCAAACACAAACAGATTTGATTGAAATGTTTTGGATTAGTCAAATGTATCAGTCAAGGAATCTTACAAGCTGGAATTTTTATACAAGGCTTGGTAGGGGGGGGGGTCACTTACATGGATGGAAGGACGGGTATGTGCCCCCCTCAAGACCCCGTTTTCTAGCCTCCTCTTCCATTCCTTAAGATGCCCATTTGAAGATTATTTCAGATCCACAGACCCCTCAATGATAATGGACCAAAAGGGGTTTTCTATAGTTATCAAACTAATTTTGCCAATAATCAATTCCAAGTCACATTTTTATGGGAAATGGCAGTTCATAAAACCTCAAGTTGGACAAAAAAAAATCAGTTCCATCGGCCCTATTTTGGACAAAAAGTCAGTTCCGTAACACCCTAAGTCGGAAAACCACAGTTGTACGTACCTAAATTTTGTGAGTACCCGCTGTGATAAAAAGTAACCTAACAAGAACAACAACAACAGCAAAGCAAAGGCCCATAAATCATGACTTTTCCCTTTAAAACCATGCTTTTATTATCTCTGATCTTGATATGATTGATAGTTGTATTCTCAGCATATTTATTTTACCAAGAAATAATCTATGTTCATATCATATATCAAAACTGTATCTAATCAATCTAATACCAGTACCACGACAAGCACCAACCTGGGCCTCTACTCATCTTTCTTGCATGTAATTTAGTAACGCATTATTATTTCATCAGTACATGCTGTTTTTATACTTACGGCAATTATACAACATGTTTCCTTTTGTCTGCCACACCGTGACATTATATAAGTTTGTGTTGGATATTGATATTTGAGTTTAACGTTTTACAATGTCTGTAAAAATGCAGCTTTAAAGGCATTAGCTACCATCACCTACATGTGAAATTCCGTTTAAAATGACTATTATTGCATTTTTATAAAGTTCTTTCAACTATTAATTTGTATCCATAACCATTCCTGTTGAAATTTAATATTTATTGCAAAATAGGCAATTGTTTTTTAAAAATCATAAACATTCTTTATAATTACCAAAGTATTTTTAGTCAAGAGTTCTTTTTGCGTAGATCACAACCACACAACAAATTAGGTAAATAGAAATGTGGGAATACTGATGGAAAATCCCTAGAAAAAGAAATCTGGCTGAAAATAATATTCTCTGAGCAAACAATATGATTTTGTTTGTTTTGATTCTATTATGCCTTTCTTGATTCAAATAAGTTATTCAAAAGTTTTCATAGCCAAGTGGAGTCATGTCAATACCTTAAAAGTGTTCAATTTTCAGGTATATCATTCTTTGTCTGTTTTTGTTTGCAATGTGACACACTCATTATTTAGAATGTCAAAATGCAATGTAGAATAAGTATTTCTCCAGTGTAAATGTATACTTATCAATAGATGGGTTTGCCTGTACAGTGAGGCAACATTTGAACCCAATCTTCATAAACTTCTTGAAAATTAATAACTTCGTTGTAAAAAAAGGAGAGAAGGAAGTGTTGAGACATTTCCATTTTGTCCCCTTGTTACATCTTTACATAATGTGCCATGTAGTCTGTGATGCATACACATTTTTGGGCCCTATCGCTTTATAACAACATAACTAGTGACACAATAAATACCCATATTTCATGTGCAACCTCCATGTAGTCTAAGTTGACACTTATAGTCTTGCCACCACAAAATGAATAGAACTACTGCAGAAATATTGATCATGTAGCGTAAGCTTACCAGCATTTGCATGTACTTAAATAAGAATTTTTGTGACGGCTTTTCAAAACCTGTATAGTTATATTTTATGTATAGTGCAAGTTTCCCAGCACCCAAGTGTACTAGAATGATGGTTAGCTATCGAAGTCTCCATGGCATGTAATGATTATTAGCACATTTATTAATCTTGAATGCTATAAACAAATGCAGCTTTACAGTATTTAAACAATGAGGGGGTACTAACATGTTCATAGTGCATTTCATAAATCCGTACTTTGCAGGCAGTGGCAAACACTAAACTGTTCATAAATAAATTTTGCAAACTAAATTGTAGTTTAACATTATTTGATATATCCTATAGTATGGCCATCACTCTTTAAATCCAAAGCATGGTCCTGCACTTTCTTAATCCAAAATTTGAAATGTTCAAATAAGAAAAGAAAAAAAAAACACTCTTCAAGTCTTAAAATGAAAACCATTATCTCAGTCCAAAATAAAAAAGTACTATTTCAGTTTGAACAAATTGTTCATTTTCTGATTGTTTTTTTGTAAATTGGACACAATTTCTTTTTCTTCATATTTTCAGAATAACACCTACATTATAATGGGTAAAAATCTTGTTATTCTAATTTATTTTAAGAAAGCCTGACAACACATATAAAATACAATCTTTTCATAATTTTTGAGATACCATACTTAAAGTGACTTGTTTATATAAACTTCATGTTGAAGTCTGTATTGTTTATTTGATTGAAAATGTCAGACTGCCATGTCTAGTCTACATGGTAAGATAGCTAAACACTTATGTCATAAAAACACAGCCAAAGTAATACATTTACACACTTCACAATTATGTGAAGAATACATATTTGTTCAATATTTGTTGAAATATTAATCTGTTTCTTTAGCACATTTCCCATCTTCATATGTAATAATCTTCTACTTCAAATGTACCTAGGGAGACATGAAAACTGTACGTTAGGCACTGGGATTTTGAGCAATCATGCAAAAGTACCAACATTTGCTCTTTTTGGTCTCAATGGTCTCAATCGCTCTTTTTTGGATCCTCAAAAGTGTTCGTGATTTTCCCCAAAACTTTCCCAAAACTGATAAACTAACAAGAACTGATCGTGAATTCATTATTACATAAGTGTCGGCTTAATAGATGACTTCTCAAGCTTACAAAAGTTTTTAACAATGTAATTAATAACATACAAATCATATTTTCAAGACTTTCCATCTGCTTTTTGACAATTTGCAAAAAATCTGCAAAATCCCGGTGGTTACTGTAAGTTATATACAGTTGGGCCTTTACATAACACATAAAAGAATTCAATATCCCTTTTAAGATAGACTTATAGAATTATACCATGCAATTGTAATGAAATATATACTGGTGCATAAGGCAGGCCTGGCATAAGGATTTCCCTCCTTCAAAATCTGAGTTCTGGTCTTGTTGCTAAATGAGAACTAACCCACAACAAATACAATGTGAAATAAAGTAAAACCACTTTGTCAAAGACAGTATATATACATGAATAAAACATCACAATTTGCCGGTATGCAGTAAGTGATACAAAGTTTCTTCGCACCAATCATTCCTGTGACCAAAATCATCCTGTGATCTATCCGGATTAGTCACCAAGCAGCAGGCTGTTCAGCTGAGCCAAAGTTTATCTGGCCACTTGGCCAGTGGATTGTGCATGTGGAAAATAGATGATGACTTGTTGTTTGAACATTTCTAAATTTCATTAAACATTATTTTAGCATACCTATAGAAAGCTTTCTGTCAGATGATAGCTCAGTTGGAACTAACTTCCCTTAATCTAATCATACACCCCAAAATCAAATCAAAAATACTTTATCTTGCAAAATATTGGAATGTTGTCAACTCCTCACACCTATATTCTCTCAAAACCCAAAGGCGATATTTCTTGTGACATTAATATCAGAGGTGAATCAAATCTTAACTAAAAGTGTGCACTTACCTGTATGATCCATTTGTAGGATATGCATGAAAGAGAAAACGAAACAAAGATACCATTACAGAATTGTCTCATCAAAAACCAACATTGGCAAAACAATAACTTAAATCGTTATCTGAAAAACAATACATTAAATGCCAAAAAAGTCAAATTTTAAACAACTCTGTTTCTGGAACAGTCAGGATATAAGCTTGATGTCTAACGGGTTATGTTATCTTTAAGTTATGGTTATCGTTATGGACCGTTAACCTTTTACAAATAAGTGTGGATGGATACCAAGTTTTAACTTAAGTGAGAAATCATAAAAACACAATGTAGAAACACTCCCAAAGTTTTATTCAGCAATGATAAATACCCGGATATATAGTCTTGGGGCAATCAAAATAAAGTGTATAGAATAGTAACGAAGATAAGTATGCTTGAAATAGTTGCCTCAACAAATAATATGAAAAACTTGCGGCAGAAAACAACTTGTTATTTTTTCAGGATGGTCCTGAAGGTACCAGTACATAAACTACGGCCATCTCAGCTGTAATTTCCAATGTGTATGACCCCAGGGTCATTATGTTTTAATGTATAATGAGCTTGGAGCTTGATGTATAATTAAATTTTGTATATATTGAAGATTTTCAGGACCCTAGAAACTAGTTGTTTGAGTAAAGTTTGCATATAGGTCATGTCTTCTGAAAATGAATCACTGCTTCCATGGAGTCCAGTCCGAATCGGGTTAGCATTTTTTAAAAACTTGCTGCGATTTTGGTACCAAAATATTTTTCTCATACTTATCTCATTACCAATGTAAAATAATTACAGCTGAAACATGTCTCGTTTTGGAGATCATGAAAAGGTGAGTACTCGTGGTAACCATTAAAGCAATACTACGAAGTGTTGAAAATGAAATGCCCCCTGTCACCCATGGCTTTTGATTTTGGGGGCTTATTGGGTTTGTTTTTGGTAGATATGAATACCCTCCACGTGATTTGGCTCAAAGATGCTTGCCTTTTCTGTTATAGCCATTTGTTGAATTAAATTTGGGATCCCGAAATTAATTCTATATGAATTAGTATAGGAAAACATGCAAGTGCTTTTTATCCATTTTTTGGTGGCAAAACAATTTTTTCACAAAATACACTTGAAAACGCTTTTAGATAGTCACATTCCTCCATTTTATGCTGTTTTTACTATAAACCATTTTTGATCAAAATCTTATAGTATTGCTTTAAACTATCTACACAGTGTAGTGTAAAATATAATATTGCTCATAAAATTAACATGGCTAGGCAGATTTATCTGAAATTTAAAAATTGAAACATCTTAAGTAGTAATCTATCATATGACAGTGAAAACTAAGATTTGAAAAATCAGACCATGTACCTTTAAGTAATAAAAGTTATGAGTCACCAGATAAACTTCACTGTGTAACATTTTATCATAAGCAACCTAGCTAAAATCAAAGATATTCAAAACATGCAACAGAAATGTTCATCACAAGTCAACAACTTTGCGTTTGATGCATCTGTGCCCGTAGCCAGGGGGTGCGCCGGGGGTGTCGCACCCTCCCCCCAATTTGGCAATGTACCAAAAAGGTCCACAAAAACCCTCAAAAGGTCCACAAAAAGAACCCCCAAGCACCAAAATACCTCTTGGAAGTTTGTTTTTTGATAAAATACTACACAAAACGCTTGTAAAACTACTGAAGTCACTTTTTGAAAACCATGTAAATTAGTTTAGGGTCCACCAAAACGAAAAAAATTTCCTCCAAAAGGTCCACTTTTGGAAACCTCGCATCCCCTTGAAAAATCCTGGCTACAGGCCTGGATGCATCTTTGTTAATTTGAAATGAACAGGTCTGTTGCATGTTTTAATACCTAAATCAGTGGTGTGAACATAACAAACGATGGATGTTCTAGCTGTCTGTATATTATTTTCCCCAGACAAATTGACTTGTTTTGTACTTGTTAATATTGTCTACATTTTGGCATTGAACATAAACCAATTTATTGATGTGACACATGAAAGATTTCAACTGTCAAATTTGAATAACATTTTAATTGGTAATAGTTTGGCAAACATGCTTGAAGTAGCAGTGACCTATTTCTTTTAAGTATGTTTACTATCTTCACCAAAATTTAATAACAAACTTTGAACACAATTTCATTTGAATATTCAGCAAGATTTGGTATGATTTGAAAAATATGGACTAATTTACTTCCCCATATGGTCATATTGGTTATGTGCATTTATCGGCTGCTTGCTGCACACTTCAAGGTGCAATATTTTCCTAGGATGGGTTGTTACTCTCAAGTGGGACACAGAAATGCAAAAGTTAAAAATTCTAAAACAAAAATTGAGACCAATTAATTTTGGCAGTGACTATATACACGACTAGTCGTGTTGCCAGATACCAAAACGTTATATACACGACAGGTTTTTTTTGTGCTTTATGTGTTATTTTTGTCTTCGAATTTGGTATTTTCAAAACACCACAAGTCTATTCTATATGTTTTCAACTTGAAATTTGCGCAATATTTGATTTCTGCATGTTCTATTGGCGGATGAAGACTGGGTGTCGATGCGAAGCTAAGAGGCAAAAATTACGTTGCAAATCATGTGCGCGAATTAGTAAATAAAAACAAAAATAAATACCACCATTTTTAACTTTTTATTTAACTCTAGAATTGAAATGAGATTTGTGTGATAGCATTGTAAATATCTGACACTTAAAATTTTACAGGAAAGCTAACTAAACTTACGGTTGTGTATATAACCTTTGCCATTAATTTTAGGAGATCTTATAGTTTATTGTACTATCTTTATTCAATCAGATGCTCAAGCTCAATATTTTCCTAGGATGGGTTGTTACTCTCAATTGGGACACAGAAATGCAAAAGTTAAAAAATTTAAATCAAAAATTGAGACCAATTAATTTTAGGAGATCTTATAGTATAAAACTTTTAAAGGGAATCAGCATAAATATGATTATAAATGCTACATTGCTTTCTTCTTTACTTACCATCAAGATGTACTGGCCGAATTATACTACTCCAAGAGTGTGATAATTCTGCTTATGTTTGATAGTTTTGTTTAGTCACTATGATTATGTATGCCTTAATGCAACTTGTTTTTAGATGGTTTCAATTTGGTCCAAAGACATTGAATCGATATTCCAAGATCAAGCCCATGCAAAACTTGACATTAGTTAAAAGTTAGAATGACTCTATGAATACAAGATAGACAAAACAGTAAAAACTTAAACCTCAAGTTTAGTATATCTCAGTGACAGCAGAAAATAGGTCAGGCAGTTGCAGTGCAGTTACCTGTAACAATGGAGTTATATTTAAAAGCCTCCAAATCTCCTGTGGGGTAGTTTTAGTGATGTCTACGCAATTCATATCTGATATAGAATATAGATTGGATGGCATTACCATATTACAGGATGGTGTTACCACCAAATAATGTCTGAGCTGATAAGTAGTGCAGACAAATGTCAGCTAGGACCATCGCACTCAAAAAAACTTACATATTCTCCAAAAGAAAGGGGAATAATGCTTTCTCTATCAGTATGGTCTAGACTTAACTTATAGCTGACCTAATCTTTCACTTGTAAAAGCGATACTATAAAGTGTCAAACATCAAGCGCCCCAATCACCCATGACTTTTGAATTCTTTAGCATATTTGGTTTGTTTTTTGTAGATATTAATATCATATGACACGATGATCGTGTCAATAGCTTTGCCCAAAATAGCCAATGCTCACTGATGGCAGCAAAAATAGTGGAAGGAGGAAGGTGACTTGCATTGGTAATATTACAACTTTGCTCCCTATTATAATGACACACCCTACCAGTTGAGGTGAAACTTTTATTCTATTTTTTCTACACCTGTTTTTTAGGATGGAAGTTTAGTGGTAGGGTTCAGCACTAAATTAAGAACACTTGGTAGAGGGCAACATTATTTTGTGAAATACACCCTTTGGGATGCTATCTATGGCGGAGATGGTTTAATGGAAAGTTCTGGTGCAGCAAGTTTTAAGAGATTTATGAAGAGGATGATATTAGACCAACTTTGTTTAGTCTTTGACATTGTATCCTGTATCAACCTAGGAAATGCAAACCAAGCAGCCGAATAATGCACATAAAATAAAAAGAACACATAGGGAAATAAATTGGTCTATATTTTTCAAATCATAACAATGTACCAAATCTTGCTGAATATTCTAATGAACTTTTGTTCAAGGTTTGTCCATATGGTAGCGCAACAAAATAATACCAAAGTCATGAATTCATGTACAAAACAGTTCACAATGTTGTAGAATACAAGAGATGTGCTATGGATCTCGTAACAGAGTCTGATTGCTTGTTGCATACTTCAAGGTTTATAGAGTATAGTACCAAGTTTAAGCTTAATGCAGTCAGAGAAGCATGGTGTGTTGATATTAACAAGCAACCAATTTACGCACATAAGGCCAAAGAAAAAAAAAAGGTTTGTCTCAGAAACCATTTGCAAAAACGCTATGCGATTTTTTATTTTTTTATTTTTTTTAGACAAATAGCTATGCGATATGCGGGATTTTTTTTTTATAACAACGTTTTCATAACGTTCTAAAATTTTGATCGCCCAACTTACGTGTATGAAGTCGCCGCCACCGACACTCAACACGTATGCGGTAGACGAAAACACGAAACAAAAAAGTTATAAATAAATAAACCTTGCTTGAATTTAGAATAAAATTACTAAAAATCGCAATGATTAAGTGGATTTATTTTGCATATTGTCACCGTATTTTGCAATGTTTTGTCCATGAGATCGCCATTTTGTTATGACCTTCCCAGCATGCAAAGCGTGTATTCATGGTTCCCTGGTACTCAAAACACTGGGTTCCAATTAAAGAAAAAAAGAAGCTGCCGTGAATCATTTAGCTTCGGTCGCCATAGACAAGTAGTATACTATGTCACTTTTGGATCCTCATTTCGTGAGGTGTCTGAGGTTTCTATGAGAGCGCCACCTCACGTCGTATCTATTTATAGCTACATGACGTCATTACGGGATTTCCCTGGTTTATTTTAAGTCATGACATCATCAATGTGACTCATCGGTCTAAACACTTATTTATTTTCGTCGACATGGCAACATGATCGTATCGTAGTAGTAGTATTATTACACCCGTTACCATGGTTGTGGTATTTTTACCTGGTATTTTTATTACGTGATTATATTTTATCTAAACGGTTGCATCACTGTTTCTGTGGCGTACTTAGGTAATCGTAACATTATTTATTTTATATGATATTATTCGTATATCTTAAGGATCCTGGACTCAAAACAAAAGTACAACAATATACACACAGGATTTTACCATATCATAAAGGATCTTTTATTATCATTCCAACAACTTCAAAAGTCAAATCGTCAATAATAAACAGTACAATAACAATCACTTTTAATCCATAATTATACCATAGGAAGCAAAGAAATTATATGTCTAAAACGACCAAATACAAGAATATAGCGAAGTGTAACTGATTATATATCTAAATAAGTAGTGGTGACCCCATCATCAAAGACCTTACGTTTCGGGTAGAAATAAGTAAAGGCATCTCGCACTTGGTGGTAAGTAAGAACTTTATTATCTTTGACACGAAAGCCACGGTTTGTGGCGGAACTAGGTTTGCATTCTTCAAGCACTCTCATAAACTTGTCTTTATTAATGACATTATTCTTTTTGTTAGCCCCCTTACAACTGAATTTATCTTTTGGACCAAACCCATACCACGTCTTGCTGCAGAGTGCTACAATTCCATCCCCTTCCCATTCCATTTTGAACAATCCCGGAGTACGTTTATCGAACCGTCTATGCTCTTCCGTATCTGTTCGCGGTAGCCATTTGTGCTTTTCTTGTTCAAACAGTTGACGGAGTTCGGGTTTGACCAAATCTTCAATGCTATTTCCCGATATAGCCAAATAAGCAGAGTCTGTATCCATTTGTACGTACTCAAAGTCTGCTCTATTAAGAAATACATCCAGGAAATCGTAATAGAATTGTAGCATTCTGAGCTTTGCATGCTGGTACACGCAAAACCCAATTTGTATGGGTAAATCGTGCTTGATCTTGGCTTTTGCAAGATCTACCTCGTAGCAATCGTCTGTTATGGGGTTAAGGTCACGGAACATAACTTCATTGATGAGAGCACTAGCTTTATCCGAATCGACCACTTTGACATTACGATGTTTATATTTGTTAGTGATGGTTTTCCCATAGGAGGAATTACCCATCAGCTTCATAGTGTCTGCTATGATGGATTTTGAAGGATCAATGTCGCCACTGCGCCTAGCGTCTGACACAGCATCGACAAATTTTGAAAAACAAGATTTTGGGTCGTATTCCGCCACTTCGTATATCCTGGTTATTTGTAGCCCATGTTCAAGATACCATTTGGCCAGAGGGGTTGCCAATAATATTTTCTCACCAAACATGCTACCGATCAAACTTTTCCTCGGAGTGTTCATAATGCCGTTGTCTTCTCCGTATGATTTCATGTATGGCCCTATATCTGCCCTAGAAATTTCTACATTTTTGAAAATGGGGGTCATCTCCGAAAAGTAGGGCTTTAATTCATCAGGAACGTGAATGTCACATTCGATTAAACCAAAGAACGTCCCAGATCTAACCGCATCGACAATTTCTTCCGTTGTTAATTTGGTTTTGTGATCGAAAGGTTTCTTACTTTGTTCCAAAAAGTGGCGTAGATCTGGGTTTGTTTGTTTCAAACGATTGAATTCACATTCCCACATTTCCACATATTTGTATCCTAACTTTTCGATATATTTTCTCTTTTCCTGCGTATTTTTGTATCTTGTTTTCATGTCATCTTGTTCATGATGGGGATTCATTTCACAAGCATGACCATGGTACCTACATCCCTGAAATTCAAACACTTCATTGGTTTCAAAACAAAATCCATCAACAGGTAGCATTTTAGGTCCTATTCTCTTTTCCGTATTGTTCCCTTCATGTCTGATATGAATACCACGTCGATGAGCCTCAAACTCGAGCCATTCTTGCGCAATGACTGAAAAAGGCTTTCTTTCTCTTCTAAAACCAGTGCATTCTTTTCTGCGCGTTGGATACCCCGTTGGCATCGGCTGTTTCATAGCGCTCAAATACAATGCATTGGCATCGTACCCTACAATTTTCTGACATTCTTTCCCGCCCCTAATTTTAGTTGTACCAGCCTCGTGGTATCGTGTGAACACTATTGACGGTCCACCTACAAGATTGTCTCTCAATTTTTGATAGAGATCTCTGTCACGATCACCAAATAAAGAAAAATTAGCCTCAGGACTGATTTGGAAAAGGTACTTCATCGTCAGCCCTGGGACAGAGATTCCATCTTTAAACAAATCGATCCCTTTTTCCCTATATGTGGTGGCCATTTTTTCTATGGCTTCCCCGAAGGGCTGAACATCACGATTGTTATACCAGACAAGATAATCCTTCATAGTGCTCATCCCCTAACGTTCCCATACTCTCTGACCCTCCGCATACTCTTCCTCCGTTATCGAGGTTCCCTTTAACTTGCTATCAAAGGCTTCTTTAGGAGGAAGAGAGGGGTGGTTTAGGTTGTCCAAGTGGATCCATTCGTACGGAAACAAACCTTTTTGCAACGAGCAATCAAAAGCACGAATGAACTGGTCCAAACTACAACCTGGGGCTAGAAAGTTGGTGATGTCTAAAAATCGCAAGTGATCCGTGTCAATGCACATGTAATTGTTGTTCCTCCTGACGATAAGTTTGATCGGTTCATGTTCTACCAAATACGAAAGTAAAAATCGTTTTACTAAATTGATATCATAGCGACCACTATTGAAACCAAAGGTGGGTAATTGACTCAGATGGGATATCAATTTGTCGTGGAGATGTTGGAGGTAATTTTTAAGCTTTTTACCATCTTCATCCTCTTTTGCACTTTCAATTTTCTCTAACAAGGCAGAGACAACACTATTGTAATTTTCTGCAAGTATACGATAGCTACATTTACTTATTTCTACCAGATACTTTAACATTTGTCCAACCATCTTCTGAGGATCCCCTTCACTCACAAAACAAATAGGATTTTCATATCCCAGTACGTTGCTACATACACTAGCACTTAAAGGAATGTGATCATAAGTCCACGTTAATTTATCACCTCCACACTCTTCTGATGTTGGGACCATGTAGCACTCAAAGTCATAGGTTGCAAAATGGGGAAAGAAATCCATACTTTTGGGTACAGCGATACCTTCTTCACGTAGCTGGTCGAATACACTTGGAGGACTGACGTACACACCACGGGGAAATTCATCCACAGTACCTGTAAAATGGGATAAAAAAGAAATATATTTTGAGTAAAGTGAATTCTTATTATAATCTTAT
>JXSR01S000654.1:24636-47730 GCA_000969725.1 Ophiothrix spiculata | reverse complement strand
AAATTGCTATTGGTTTTTCTCATAACACACACAGCAATAGACCATTTATATACTAGGAGTGCTTTTGAAGTCGAGGCGAAACCAAGTATATTTTGAGCCCATGACCAACCACAAGAGTACATGAGCCACTAAAAGAGCCACCAGATGAGCCAATGAGCAACAAGACGATAAGTTTCTATATGAGCCAATAAGCACCTAAATGAGTCAATAAGCACCTAAATGAGTCAATGAGCACCTAAATGAGCCAATGAGCACTCTCATGAGCCAATGAGCACCTAAATGAGCACGTAAATGAGCCAATGAGTACTCTCATGAGCTAATGAGCACCCTCATGAGCCAATGAGCACCTTAATGAGCCAATGAGCACCTAAATGAGCTGATGAGCACCTGAAAGAGCCCAAGAGCACCCTCATGAGCCAATGAGCATCTAAATGAGCCATTGAGCACGTAAATGAGCCGATGAGCACCTGAAAGAGCCCAAGAGCACCTAAAAGAGCCACTACTAGAGCTACAGAGCCACCAAAACAGCATAGGAACAGCCAAAACAGCAGATGATTTAGTGTTATAGGCAATATGCTAAAAGACTCATAAAAAGGTCGAGGAACAGTCAAATAAACAGATGGACTAGTGGAAGAGACGAGGAGCGAGCGAAACAGACAAGTCTGTAATTGAGATTATTTTGTAAATCCATATAAGAAACAAGTTTGCACAATTTTCTTTTATTTAAGGTCAAGTAATTGAAGAGTAAACATCGTAAATCATCCGCTATGAATCCTTTTACATGTCACGTATGCGGTAGGAATTTTTATAAGAATTACAATTTACATAGACATATGAAAACTATGCATGGTGAAGACGGCCAAGCAATGGATGGTGACATATTTAGCGATACAGACTCAAATGAAGAGTCACTGGAAGATGAATCAGAAGATGAATCAAAGTACGAAAGCACAGACATTGAAGATGAAGATGTGAGTTCTGAATTAGAGGACAATGCTGGTTATTTAGATTGGTTGGCAGAAGCAAAAACAGATACTGGTGCATTATGGAACGAAAATTACAACAAGTATATAAATGAAGGCATGGATGAAGATGATGCTAAATTTGAGACTAATAGAAAGACACTGTGGGCAGTCAAGAGACGCTTCTTTGACATTATGAAGAATTTTTTGTCGGATTATCTACGATTGAAAGATGATGAAACTTGTCAACTGATGTTGAATGATGTTGAGGAGAGAGTAGAGGAAAAAGGAAAGGATATAAACGAAGCTGTGAGAAGAGTTGTAACAGGGTACAAGTCCAAGTTTGACGGATTGTTTGAAGAAGATCAAGATAATGACGACGATGATGAAGAAGATGAGGAGATTGAAGATCAAGAAGAAGCGGACATTTACTAAAGACTTTGAACACTGAATAGGTCAACATAATTTAGTTTTATGTCTGTTTCATGAACTGATTGATTAGTTTTACTACCTTACTCGAATAAAAAGAAGTTTCATTGTAGTGATATTATTTCTTTGGAGTGTTCAGTAGGCTCCTTCGTATGGTAAAATTATGGATTAAAAGTGTTTGTTATTGTACTGTTTATTATTGACGATTTGACTTTTGAAGTTGTTGGAATGATAATAAAAGATCCTTTATGATATGGTAAAATCCTGTGTGTATATTGTTGTACTTTTGTTTTGAGTCCAGGATCCTTAAGATATACGAATAATATCATATAAAATAAATAATGTTACGATTACCTAAGTACGCCACAGAAACAGTGATGCAACCGTTTAGATAAAATATAATCACGTAATAAAAATACCAGGTAAAAATACCACAACCATGGTAACGGGTGTAATAATACTACTACTACGATACGATCATGTTGCCATGTCGACGAAAATAAATAAGTGTTTAGACCGATGAGTCACATTGATGATGTCATGACTTAAAATAAACCAGGGAAATCCCGTAATGACGTCATGTAGCTATAAATAGATACGACGTGAGGTGGCGCTCTCATAGAAACCTCAGACACCTCACGAAATGAGGATCCAAAAGTGACATAGTATACTACTTAGACATAAATAAACTTGGACGATGGTCAATCGCTGTATTACTATCGAGAAAAAAAAAAGAAAGAGGGCCAGCGCTTAGGTCTACGCGCTAAATTCTCTTTCACATAGCAATGCACGCGGGTTTCTGAGACAAACCTTCTTTTTTTTTGGCCTAAAGCGATATACAATACGAGGAAGTAAATTAGTCTGCATTTTACGAAACATTACTATGTACCCAATCTTGCTGAATATTCAAATAAACTTATGATAAAGGTTTGTCCATGTGTTAGCAACAAAAGTAGCCAAAAATAATACAAAAATTATGAACGATTAACATACAAAAGTATTAATATGCAGTGACTTGGTCCTAATCAATCCTGATCAATCATTACTAGTCTCTTACACAATACAAAACACCACTTCACAATGTTCTAGAATACAAGGGATATGCTAGCTATGGATCTTGTAACAAAGTCTAATTGCTTGTTGCATACTTCAAGGTTTATAGAGTATAGTACCAAATTTAAGCTTAATGCAACCAGAGAGGCATGATGTGTTGATATTAACAAAGTAACCTTCAGAAGTTACAAATAACATATATTTTGGCCATCAAATAGAGTAAGCTGACCTTTAATATCTGACATTATCTTCAAGAACCAATTACACACTAACTTGCATCAATCTTGTGTGAGGAGTATATAAACGACAGCAATACATTTTAGTAAGTAGACTCTTGGGTTCTTTTGCAATCAGGAATCATATAAATTTATCCCAGTAGCTATATGGTGTTATCTACTAACCATATCAAGTTGTTCTTCTTAAAAAAAACAGATTCCCTCTGTAGGAGTTTTTGTAATTCCAACTACTGGGTACCGTTTGCTAGTCTAAAATGTCACTATTTCAAAGGGTTGCTTAATCTGAAGGCTTGCTATAGCTAGTTTGAACACATTCAATAGGATAAATGTTCACTGGTCTAAATTTGAACAAGCTCAATCATTTAGTCAGAAATATATATATTTATTTCATTATAGTAAGCCTTTTTAAATAATTTGGATGAACAATCCTGTTTCAAAATTTGTACTAGGGAACCTTTTTTACATTAGACTGGTGAGCTGTTTTTATAATCTGGATTAGTGAATCACTGTAAAACTACTTAATTTCGCTAAACAGAAAATTCGCAAAATTAAATCCCTTGTGAAAATTATATTTTGCATTGCAACTAATGGTCATATTGTTCCAGATTAGCGAAATTAAATCCCAGCTAAGTTGCTGCTCATTTGAAATTTGCATAATAAAGTACCCGCGAAATTAAAGTTCTTTACAGCTATTATACTAGCAAGTTGTTTTTAAAGTTCCGACTTGTGAGCCCAAACTACAATTTGGATTAGCGAGCTGTTGGCTAGAGTTTACTTAATTTGGACTACCAAGCCGCTGAAACAGCATAACTTCAGACTAGCAAGTTTTTGACGTAAATCTATTCATTTTAAATCCAGACAATTTTAAGACAAGCGTTATAATATTAAATTCAAACCAACCAATATTGACCCTTTCAAGTCATTCCAAATCCAAATTTTATTAAGAATGTTTAAATATTAGGGCAAATTCCAACATTTTGACCAAATCACATCAATCCAGCTAAAATCCAATGTTCTAATTCAAACTGGAAATTCACCTTGAATGGATTATTAGTTCATTATCTTCCACAGGGGTATGGATTCCAAATAGAATAACATATTGCAAGAAATCTGCCGAAAGTAAAGAAACCGCGTTTTTCATACTGAGGCCAACAAAAAAAATGTTATTGGAGATATAAAAATTAAGAAGAGAAATAGGGTTGGTAGTGATTTTTTTGAAGAGCTATTTTGACCGAGTTTATTAAACATCTCATATTGTTGGCTCAAATGCTTTGAATTTTTGAGTGTGCCAAATACATTTCAGCCTTTCAATTTAATACAAATTAATACTAGCATAACTGGACACTTTTCCAATGATTGGTCAAAAACTTTATAGTCCTTGAAACTGTTTTCTGTGGACAGTAAAAACAGGTAGGAGTTTAAAATTAAATAAGTCTGTTGTAGGAGACAGAGCAATTAGTAAAACGCACAAGTAGATTGCAAGTAACAGTCAATGTCAGGCTTGATGATACCTTCAAATTGATCCAAATTGTCTTCATCAGCAGCAGGAAACTAATAAATTTGCATCGGTCAAGGCCAATAGTTTGGTTTATCTAAACTGTAAGTAATGATGATTATATCCAGAGGCGTGATGTAAAAGATTCTGGCATCTTAAAGACTGTCAGCATCAAGCTTTTTCTTAAGCGGGCGTCAGACGATTTTTACCCTAATTTTCCCAACTTTTTGCACCTGGTGGGGCAGAAAAATTGAGGTTCAGGTGATGATTTTTCCCTACTACAGTGCCTGGGTCTTGTCCTATATAATTGTTTGGTCAATATTTGCAAAGAAAATGATTGGAAACATATTTTTTTTTTATGCAATGCATATTCTTCAAAAGATAATCAAAAGATTTCTTCTGTTATTGATAAATTCTTGATTTCCAAATCAACATCGGGATAAAATTTCAGAAATGAGTCCTAGTCTTGAAAAAAACCACCAAACAGCCCCCTGGTTCTCTGGAAATATTAAGGACTAGGAACTGGGGTTTTCAGATTTCTGGCTTCTGGTCCATGTCAGTTTAACAAAAAGCTTCCTCAGCATCAACTGAGATGGATGCATAACAGTTTTATGTAAAACACTTCGATTTATGTTCTTTATTCAAGTCAAGATTTGTGAGCTTATATACACTTTACAATGGTGCTAATGGTGGTGCTGGGGAGGGTGTTGGACAAGAACAAATAAATGGAAGAAAATAAAGGGAGAAGCAAGAGAGAAAGAAAAAGACAACAGAGCATGAGAAAAAATTGATTTAATTTGTCCAAAATGTGTTAAAAATGGAGTGAAAATTGACTTTAACTAAATTTAGAATTGTGGTTATAATCTGTAAAGCAAAGCTTGTCTGCTAAATTTTGTTGAAATCTGACATCAAAACGTCAGCTGCAATGGACTTTTGAAGTGGTATACGTTGGCCCATTGCACTTCATATTTAGTTTCCTGTTTCCACACGCCCCAAATATCCAAAATTCCAAAGCAATTCATTATTTGAGATGTTTCATTATTTGTTAATATTTTAAAAGATAAAAGCAAAGTATTTAGGACTCAAAATAACTGGCATCATTACGAACTCACTTGCTTATAAAAATCCCAACTCTGAAGAGATCATAATGTTCTTTGTAGGACTTATTTTACTTAAAATCACCAGACCTTAATAATTGGTAGACTAAGTCCATAAAATGATGCACATCACATATACAGTTTAATTGTAGGAGAATGCCATTAATCTTACAAATCTCTCAGCCTTTTACATAGGGTATAAATAGGTTTCACACTCCAAATTTCCATCAATTTCAAAAACCTTCAAAGCACCTTGACGAATCATAAATCACAGGTAAGGATTTATTCGAAGACCATAATAACCCCATCCATCATCAACAAGTAATTTATTCATAACTTTCACCAGATACAGCCATCTCTGTATGCAGTTTACCTTCTATATTATGTTGAAGTAAAAACACCTTTAGACTGGAACTATTGAAAGAACATCCTTGTATATCTCTGTCCAATTTAAGATTGAGATGATGCTATGTGGTTGAATATTTTTTTTTTTAATATTAATTTCACTTCAGCATTTTGGATGTTTGAAAGGACCAAATACTATACATTGGTACCACATTTTATGTACATAATTAAAAAAACCAGAAAGGAGGTTTCAACTAGATACACTTGAACATGAACAAAATCATATCACTATTTTTTTTTCTATCACACATCTGTAAGAATCGTATTTCACAATTCCATGAAAATGATATGAAAATATGAAATTTAATACAGGTCAATTTGATCACGAGTAGGTTAGTGCTATGTATGTTTATTCAATTCTTTGCATTCATATGGCAAGACTTGGGTTAAGACTACTGATGTGTGTATACTGTTTTATCAGATGCTGCACTTATTCATGTATATCGGACACTGACCGTGAGGATAAGACATTGGATGAATATGTAACACCATCTAAAAATGAGTCAGAAAATCTTGGGAAAATCTGTTTTTGGGATTGTTACATTTTCAAAATAATAATTTGATCTATAAAAACTTGTTGTTATAACCATAATAATTGGTTATCACATAAAAATTTACTAATATTGTGATGTTGAAAATATGTAAATCATTACATACATACATACATACATATAGTACTTATAATGCGCCTTATCAAAAATATTCAAAGCGCATGACAATATAACTTACAACTACAAACAAACAAAATAATTTCAATCTTAAACTACAGGTAAAAACAAAAAGGCATCTTCAAAACCAGAAAAGTCAATCATGAGGAAACAAATGAGATTTAAGAAGAGACTTGAAACCAGTGAGCGTGGATGCTTCCCGAATATGTTGTGGGAGATTGTTCCATAAACGGGGACCGACAACTGAAAATGACTGGTCCCCAAAGCTGCGTTTTGTATGAGGTACATTTAGTCTTGTCTTATCACGTGAAGAGCGAAGCAAGCGAGGTCCAGTATTTATGGCAGAAAGTAGGCAAATGTCATCACGCAAATATATGGGAGCAGTGTTATTGATACAATTGAATATGTGTGTGAGCAGTTTAAAGTTTATGCGTTCCTTTACTGGTAACCAGTGCAGTTCAGATCGGTATGAGGAAACATGATCGCGGCGTTTTAGACCAAAAATGAGACGGATAGCACGGTTTTGTATGCGTTGAAGCTTTGTAAAATTAGAGTCTGTAGTTCCAACCAAAAGTGAGTTTCCATAGTCTAATCGCGAGATGACAAGAGCACGGATGATATGATTGCATGAGTCATTGTCAAGATTATGAAAGAAAACAATGAAACCTTCCCTTTCCACGAGCCAGTATGAGTGGAATGCTGGAGCAGATTTAGAGAAGGTGTCCCTCTTATTTTTGCAATTCAACGACGGTGCGTTTTTAATGGTTTTGCACCTTGAAAATTAATAGAATGTAAGATAAGTTGCAAATTGATGATTTTAGGCATAAATATTCAAAACATCTCCATTTCCCTCATTTTTGCAGAGTCACACCGGACTGTAAATATGTGATGAGGCAATGCAAAAAAAACCACCCAACAATAACAAAACCCACCCACTAATTGGAAATTCCTGTATCCTCCCCGGGAATGGTACATACATCTTTTATAAATGGGAACTTTACACATGTACATCATGTATGGTCACATGTCAGCTGCCATATGTATAAATGAACTTTATGCACAGGACACTTGAAAACATTGGAACTTTCCAATGCATAAAACTTCAGTGTCTATTGAGGCATGCATATGATACATAAACAAACAAACAAATAAATAAATATATTTATAGAGGATAGCCTCATCAATGTCTAGCACTACTATCCATGAGGGTCCTCTCTCAGATGCTTTAAGGCTTGCATATTGAAGATTCAGACCCGCCTTAATCTCACATTGTCAGTTTGTCAACTTTACACACATTTTATGATTGCACCACAGATATGTGAGCACAGCCATAAACATCCTGAAAGTCAACTTCTGGTCAATCTTGTTTTATTGTAGATTCAGAGAGAACAAATTTTCAGCATTAAAATGAAATTTGTTCAATGTTCCTATGACACCAGAAGTGGATTTATGAATCCTTGAAGTATGGCATGTCAGATTACACAATAGAGAAAACTTGCAGATGAAGTTATCATTTTAGTCACATTTCTAATTCAGCTTTGCTTCGAAAATGTTGGTTTTTAAATATTTTTGAGGTAAATCATGAAAGATGATATTTTGCTATGAACATTTCAAATACATTAAAATTTCAAATTAATCTTATATTCTTAAATAAAAAATGCTAACTTTCAGTGAGAATCATGATTAACGGTCATATTAAGTACTCCCATTTCTTGACACACTTAGTTGAAACTGACGATGCAATAAATGTAATTAGGCGACATAATTAAGTAAGCTTAACTCGTAGTGTGAAAATGGTCTCATTAAAAGTCAAAGACCAATCTCCTCAAATCCTCCTTTTACTTGGATGAACAACATTTAACCTTTCATTATGAGTGACCTGTTTACAAAATAAATGAGAGTTCACATGTGAGTTTAAGCATATAAGTCCGTCTTATATGGCATTTGCCTATCGTAAACCCTTTGATGTTTACCAGAACTAACAGATTCACTATCTTCTCTGTATTATATACATAGATTACTAATGTAATAAGTCTTAAGTCAAAAATACCTAGCCCTCTTATTACATTATATTTATGCAGGTTTTAAGTTGATACGCAGGTTCTAACATTATACTTTAATCCAGCATATTGAAATGTGCCTACAGAGCAATCACCAATGAACATCAAGTCGGTACTCTATTTCTGCTTCCCTTAATTATTAGATTTCCAAATCTGCTGTAAAATGTTAAACTCTATAAACCTTGAAGTATGCAAAGAGCAATCAGACTCTGTTACGAGATCCATAGAATATCCCTTTGTTTCCCCGTATGGTCATATCTGGGGGTGTGCGTAAATAGGCTGCTTGTTGCATACTACAATATTTATAAAGTATAGGTTAGATATCAGTGTAAATTAAAGTGGTATAATCAAACAATACTAACATATCTCATTTATTTAGTGTTTTTTATTCATTTTCAAGTCGATTAACTTTTTAATTTTGGAGAGTAGGTTTTAAGCGGGAGAAATGTGTTACTTTGCACAGTGGCTATGTAAAGATGACTTTATGGTCACATATTAAAATTATATTCCTGGCTGTATTTCTTCTTGTTGATCTTTAAAACTTTTTGATATCCCTTTCTATATATGTCATCTTATTATGAGTAAGGATACAATATAAGTGGACAAAATGAAGTATAACAATGATGGATGATTATTTATATTAAAACGGAGTGAAATGTAAATAACTTTTAACTTTTATGATGGTCTCATCAATCTCCTATAATATATGAATAGGGAAGGTAATATATCATGTTCAGCTCATTTGCTAATAAATGTACGTTTTAATTAATGACCAAAAAATGTACAAATTTCATCATTTGAATACGTTTTATGAACTCTTGGGTTAAAAAGGTTGGATTAATTTAGCCACAATGATGATTTAAGTTAAAGAACAAATAAATCTGTAGATACAATAACTCAGCTACATTTTCACCTCCATGGAGGTTGTGAGAATTATACAATATACAATGTAATTACGTGTGGCAGTGAACTCGAACCTACTCAAGTGCACAGTAATTAAACATTTACAGACAGCTTATTATAAATGCAATAAGTGTAAATGTTGGTATGCAGTGATTGAATAAATCATGCGATAACACATACATGTTGCTTATAATTACTTTGATATACAATGCCTACGGCATTATCATTCTATAGCGATGTGGTTTGATACATGATACAGACAACTTGAGTGCATTGTGAAACCCTGGGTTAGTTCAAATGCTCAAATGCATTGCAATGTATAACAATGGTTTTTGTAACTAATTCGTGAAAACATCAGTAATTGTTTTCACTGGATTCATGTAAAAAAAAAATCACCTTGTTTAGGCTTTCGCCAAGGAAACCCAACTTGGTACTAATACTAAGTAAGCTAAAGGAAGCTTATCTTCAACAGGGCTCCAAGATGTTTTTTAAATTCAGTTTTGAATGCAGGAGGAAGACCAGAGTGCCCTGAGAAAAACCTGCGGAAGAGAGAATGGACTGACAACCAAATGCACATAAAGCGCCTGGTGCGGGACTTGATCCCGGGACCTCATTGGTGCAAGGCGAGGGAACTACAGCTGTGCCAACCCGCTCCCCCTAATACAGTGAACTCCAACCCCAGAATTATATATCTGTAAAATAGCCTATTATGTGTTACAAAATCAACAACCTAAGACTGGTTATGGTAAAATCTATTTTAAAACCCGATTCTAATTGACAGGCCATTTTGATAGTATCAAGACCAATTTGAAATTTATTTGAAAATTACGATTTTCAAGACTAAAACCTTTGTGTGTTGCAGATTTACACTCACCTAGGCTAGCCCTCATCACATGCTACACAGTGGCAGTCATCTCAAGTGCTTAATATACTTCGAGTGACATTTTTTACTTTAAATAACTAACTCACAAAACAACAGTTTTGTCAACTAAAATACACATTTTTTTTAAACGATCGTTTTCCCCCCCAAAGATATGCACCAGGGGTGTCGGATGGAAGATAAAAGTGGTGCGGCCCCTGGTAAATGTGGTGCAGCCTGTGGGCAGATATTTATCAACAATAAGGAAACAACTACCCCAGAAGACAATAGCAACTACAAAAGAATTTTTACAGTACTATGTTGTGGTTATTTATGCAAGAACTATAATAAAACTCATCAAATTATATAAATTTACTTATTGTTTTATTTTTCTGGCTGAAAAGTGGTGCGGCCTATGCCCACACGGCATACACGGTTCCGACGACCCTGATATCCACTACCTATTTTGTTACAGTGTCTTTGCAAAGTAATAATAATGAAAGAATAAGATGTATCTTGAAACTGTGACACTTGCATATCTCTACAGTAATTATAAGTATAAAAAATGTAATCTTTACACCATGATATTTGAATAATGTTCAAGGTGTTCATCTTTCATACCAGAGATAAGTAAATTGGCATGCTAAATACATCAGGGGCCGATTTCACTAACATTTAGCGATGGTCGCTAACCACGTTTTGATCGCTAACTCCAAAAATGATCGCTAAATTGTTCGAAATACTCGCTATTTAGCGATCATTTTTGGAGTTAGCAATCAAAACGGGGTTAGCGACCATCGCTAAATGTTAGTGAAATCGGCCCCTGATGTGAATCTAAAGTAATTGTACTTAATATCAATACACAAATTGACTACAAAAAGTAAAAAGAATACTTATTTCAAAAGGAATTAATTCAGGTAATCCAACAGTGAACTTATTGTTATTCATTATCATGCATATCTCTAGATACAATATAGATAACCTACCTATAATTAATCAAATGATCCATTAAATATTTCCGATTGTGCTTGGAAATGATTTTGATATTCTATCAACACATCAATAGTTACACAACAACTGGCATTTTAAGCAAAATTTCAAAAAGTATATCAACATTTGTTCTTTTTAGTAAGGTTTAAAATACAAAATCTGATCGTTCATCTTAAACCAGTCATAAACGTGGCCTCTTGGTCCTCAAAACTAATAGATGTTTTCCATACTCTGGATCATATTCTTGAAATGAAGGAAGTATTTCTTGCTTTGAATTTTTAGATCGCTGGCAATGTAAAAATAAGTGATAGTCCTTCTAAATATAAATTGTTAAATTCTCAAAATTAAAACTGTTTTGCATATATATACCAACCATTTTTGTTAAAGATATTGTGCTGTTGAATGTAGTAACAATCTCTAAACTATAATAAACGACAAGCGCATATTCTGTATTTGAAAACTTATGCTGTTCACAGTTTGCTAAGGAACGGATTGGGTGGAAAATCATCTTTTTATGAACAAATAATAAAGTTTTTTTGTCTGTTGTGATTCTAGCATGCCTTTCCTTGATTCAAATAAGTGTTTATGAATTTTCATATCTACCTGGAATCATGGCTAATGCCTTTAAGCTTTTTCCTGTGAAAGCATTTAAAATCAGCTTCAAAACATTAACATTCTGGATTCATTGGATTTAACACTTCAATATCACTCAGACTCAGGGAGGTAGACCTCCATATGACCTGTTCCTTCTAGTAATTCTATTAGAAAGCATTAACAATGTGTTTCACTATTATCAAAGAAACCTGAATGTCTGTAGGTAGTGTTCTCATTCAAACTCATGCTAAAGATGTTGCTATGTTTAAAAAGTTGTAAATTGGTTCTGATATTGGTCAATAAATCACAAATTGCCTGCTTCTCGGCTTCTGTCACTCTTTCACATTTCCCTTCATTTCAGCTTAGGAATACAGAATGGGTAACAGACCTCCTGTTGAACTTGGATAGAAATTGGCAGTAACAAGAAAGATTAAATCACTCTGTTACTCTCGGAAACTGGATAGAAAAACATACTTATGTGGCTACACCTAAAAAGTTAGACATTCTGAAATACCAAGTATAATCTAACTACTGAAGATTATGTAGCAAATATTGCCCTTTTAAAAAATAGTACAGGTAGATTAAATGGTGTCATACTGCTCTTAATGTCAGACATTTTCTCTGTTAGCACCAGAATGTCTGATCTAATTTTGTAAAAAACTAGTAACTGGTATGAAATGAGAGGAAGGTCATGTTACTAAGTCAGCACTCCAAAAAGTACTCATTTGTACTACATATACATTATTGATAAATGCCAAATACTCTTGGGTTAAAGTAAATTACTTTCACAAAATGATCTGATCTATTTACTTCTAGAATTTCTTTGATTTTATTTAACCTTTTGGTTTTAAATATTTACAGTATATGAATATAAATAATTTTTATTGGGAATAGTTATATTTAATATTTCATCAGGTTATCAGAGCAAAAGTTTCTCCTGTTTATTTCTGGATATCTTATGACTAAAGAGCAGGTTTCTAAAACTTCTTAGCCTCTTTCTGAGTCCTGATATCCTCAAGTGGAGGAAATGTGCCAATTAAAGCAATGGTCTATGAGAAAAATTATTAAAAACATGCATACGCTTGGCTGTTTCCACAGAATATGAAACTTTTATTTGACCATATAGCAGGTTTTTCATTGATTTGTTAGTTGGTATACAGGCCAGAATCTAAAGACAGCAAAAACATTATTGTGAAAAGTTTACAAGGAAAATATGTGCGTCAAAGCTCCTAACTACCATAAAGTCTGCAAAATTCATTTTGCCGTATAGATTCAAACATATGCAAAAATCCTTATTTTGTGAAATTGATCTGTTTGCAGATTCACAATATTCATGCATTAAGCATGCAATAAGTAAGAAAAAAATCCACATCTTAGAAGGACCATTAACAGAAAAACATGTAACTTACTGGTTTTTTATAACTTTGATGGATCATAACATGACTTGTGAATGCCTTGTCAAGTTCATGGAGGTACCATTTTAATCATTATGACAAACTTTGCAGATATGTAAAAAAGTTAAAAATTACCAGAGGCTGACTTTATGGCTGGTTTGAGCAGGTTGGTCATATTTATTATTCATAATAAAACAATTGAACATGGCTATTTTAATGAAGCAAAAAAGTTGCAGAAAACTTGTTTCTAATTCCCTCCAAAAATTATTGATAAGTTGACTTTGAGTTAACAGCACCAACATGTAACTATATATGAAAATCCTTAATACGCTTAAGGAAATCTTATATCATATTTCATGCATATTGATATCGTAGAATTATATAAGGCCAAAAAAAAATGTTTGCTTGTCCTCAACTAAATTTGAAACTTCGGGTTGGTTGGTCGGAACTTTTTTAATTTTATATATTTTATTTTCCAAGGTAAAATTGCTTTTATCTCAAAAACCCAAATGAAATCCAAGAAAATTTTACACTTTATATTAGTTTATGGGTTCGGTTTTATGTTTAGATGCAATAGAAATACTCGCTCATCCATTAAAATGTTGACAAGTAGCAAAAAAAGTACGCTAAAATTCACCTCCGAATGCAAAATCTGGTCCAATATTCAGCAAACTAGTTTCACTTACCCGACAAGCAAATATTTTATTTTTATGGCCTAACGGAGATTACTTGTATTTTTAAGAGTATAGAAAAATTCTTTCATAAATGTTAAAGTATTCTTATGTCAAATGTGGAAGCCTGGGAAACGGGATGGGAGGGGGATGCTCCAAATTTTGAAATTAGCCTAACGTATATGATATACCGTAATTGAACAATAACCTGAAAATGGGAACCCCTCCCTGGGTGTGGAAGCTTTCGGTGTTATGAGGTGTCATTTTACCAGCTTCATGTGTAAAAAAATGACACATTCACAATATGCTCAACTTGTGAAATTTCATTTATTCTCAAGATTCACCTATCATCAGATTACGTGCTGCCAGAGGATAATAATGTCACAAAGCATATCATATTTGCTTGTTTTAAACACAATACATAAATGTCATCAAAATTTCACATTATTGTTTCAAATCAAATGTCACTTTGCTAGTACATCATACTATAAAGGGTTGATTTAATTAGATATTTCAATGTTAATGATTTCGAATACTTGTAAAATTTAATAAAATATTTGACAATATTGTATAATCATAAGAACATTTTGATATGTCATTTTCAATTAAAACAACCAGCCTTCATTTTGAAATAAACAAGATTTGATTATATAGAGTCAAAGCAAATTTATCATCTCTAAAATTCGTTTCGGTGTTAGGAACTGTATTCTATGAAATTTAAGACTGATATGTTGGAACATAAAAACCTATCATATACACTGAATTATTAAAGAGGCTTTAAAACATGTTACATGCTGTCTCACCAACATATAAAACTGGGAAACGCAGGATTTATCATTTTAAAGATAAGGGACATCTCCGGAGTAGGTTTAATACCCTTCTTCTGTGATAAACATTGCAAGACATGTATATAAACAGATTATTTCCACACAAAAAAACCCTATTTTTATATAAAAATTATGTTTTATCAAAATTTGATAAATAAAAAAATGTAAAAATCTTACATTCCAAACTGATTTATGCAATGGCCTTCATAATTTTATGGAAATTTTGAAAGGGTTCACTTGAGCCTTTAGTAAACAGCAAGTATCATTGGAAACATCTAGGTAGCTGTAAGACCTATCCCTCCTCCGTCATCTTGTAATGAATCCCTGGTACAAATTCTTTACAGCTGACAGCTCTAAATCTGCTGTCAAAAAGTATACTTAAGGTCCCATATGACATTCTGGGGTTAGGGTTTAGGTCAGTGTTAGGGTTAGGTCACGGTTAGTGAGTTTGGGTCGGGTCATGGTTAGTGAGTTAGGGTCGGGTCATGGATCAAGTTTTTGACGGGACCGAAAGTATACTTTTTCCAAAGAGCCTAATGTTGTGAGAAGCAAAGTCATAAATTGACTTTTAAAAATATAAAAGTGCTGGCCATCTGTACTTCAGGGAAGAGCCCTAATTTGGATCAGGATGAAGGACTGGATTAGGACACTTTCCAGGATAACCTGCTACAGCTTAAGAGGGCAGAGCATCTTATGATGACATCTTGCAACTATGATGTCAGAACAGCAGTGTTTCTAGTTGGAGACATGATAAAAATCAAAGCTGGTTGCAGCAGCATAAATATTCCAGATGAGCAATAAATTTAAGTAGTGTTTAACTTAAGTTATAATTTCTCACACATAATAAAGTTTCATGTTTTCTATGACAATGAACATTTATGTGCTCACCCTATGGTCTATGTTCATCAAAGCAATGATGGGTAACAATTTTGGATTTAATTAAGACCTCATCCATGCCAATCCTATTGAAACTCTAAATAATGCAACCAGTCAAATCTCAACACTCAGGCTTAATTGGGAATCTTTTTTGCAATAAGTATATGAACCATTAAGCTATGACACCGTGTGATAAGCAAATTGTGACTTTCACAACCTTTACGTTTCCTATGTATAACTATATGTTTCCAATGTACAATACAACAATATACCTATATCTATGATTCAATTTGGCTCGTAAAATCATAATGAAATCATTGTTTTCTAACTACCCAGTGCATTCATTGATATGCGCACAAAAGTATATGTGTGATGGCTCACCCCAAAAGGGGGTACTTTGTAGATGATATCAATTTGGATTTTATCATTTTATCTGTTACAGTATTTTCTAAGCTTTAAAATGACACCTTACTTGTTGAAATTAAAACAAGGCTATCAAATTTTACAACAGAAAATCTGCTGGAAATTCTTATTATTTTCTTTATGTTTATGTTTTGCCCATTTTCATCAGTTTCTCGAAAAGTATTCTGTCGCAAAGTCCCCCTTTTCGGGGTGAGTCATCACATATATGAATGAATGGTAAATTATGAGTGAACAAGTATCTTGCAAACTGCATGTTATGTGCAAATAAACACCTTAAATCAGAACATTTGATGGATGGTCAGGAAGAATTTTTGGGCTGCTTAATAACCCAACAGGGGGGGGGGGAGTTGTCTGCTGGTTCTGGGAAGTTGGCTGTGCCATGCAGTAATAGAAAGGTCTGGTATTTCAAAAATGTTAACATTGTAACCTGGCAACTTGATACCTACCAAGGCAAAATGGACTGTGTCATATATTTTCAAGTAAAATGGCCTCACTCTCACCCTCTTTTAAAAATGTCATACACCTGCTGACGACATTGTTCATCATAACAAGCCTTTGTAGTAAGGAAATGAGTACTATTTTGATAGCTCATTACGTGCTTAGTACAAGAACAACAGACATATATATGACTTGCTAACAGCACCAATTAAGCTTCTGCTCTAAAAACAAAGGCTTCAATTTCCAAGAGAACTACTTTATTACAACAAATTGATCAATTTGGTTTACTGACTTGTCTGTGCTAATGTACCTATTTGTCATATGAGATTGTTAACTTGTTCATACTGATTTTAATTTTAAATTTTGCCAGGTTATATATGATTTCTGACTGGTGTTTTGATAGTTTTAGTCTTTAAAAAAACCTGTAAATTTTTAAAAACCAAATTAACTTTCTGAGCAAACATGGAGATCCAAGACAAGACGTAATACAGCAACATGATTTCAAACAGACAAATGTCACTTCTAAGTTTAAAACAAAATTGAAAATCTAAATGTTACACTTCATTTTCATTAAGTGTGTTTGTTTTGAATAACAAACATAATTCATTGATACTTAAATTACCAAAGTGGAACAGAATGCTTAAAAAATAACATGCATTGTCAACAACATATGCATTTACGTCATTTGTTTTAAATGTTCAGCAGCTTACTCATTGAAACAAGAATTTAATTACTTGTCTTGTGACCTCCTGTTTATGGAAAGTCTTTATTAGCCAGAGAATGTGAGAATGAGCTAATATTTTTGTCTGGCATGGGGGAGGGACGTCTTCAAATAAAATTAAAGTGATGCTTCTAAACTAGCCATCATGGTGAATAATTCTAGATGAGAATGCTATCTTCAGAAGATAGAAATTTTTAGCTGCTATTATTCATTTCAATGTAATTTTGGCTATATATTTGGTATTGATTATGCGCAAAGGGGGCAGGTCAAAGATAAACATAAAACTTTTATTGACCTTGCATACTACCATAGTTGAGAAAAAGAGTATTCAAAATGTGATCCGTTTTTTTAAGGGGTTTTCTCTGAGATGCAGTTGCTCACGACTGCGGGATAACGATTTTTTACGTAAATAGTAAAAAGTCAAAACAGTTGTTGCATCCGTTTTGCGTGCGTAATTTTCAATGCACACTGAACGCATGCTATACTAAAGCGTTTGGTTAATCACGCGCCGCATCGCTGCGTAATATATACGCGGAAAATTATGCAGACGCAGATGACAATCAAAGTAATCATATTTTATCAAAAAAATGCCAGTTTTTGTCATTTTTCTTGAAAACTAACACGGTGACCATATTTTTTATTTCAGTATTTTGAAGAGCGCAAAAAGTGCTCTAACATATGTAAAAATTAAAAAAATAAATGGAGGATTTACTATTTTACAAGCACATAATGATCGACATTTTGAAGTTTTCCCTATACTTTGTATGGTTAATCGGGTGATTTTTTGGGAAAACATGTACTTTTTGAAATGCCTGTATCTCAAAAACGAGCACGGTGACCTATTTTTTTTATATTTTAGATTCGTTATCAGCACAAATAAATCTACCAAATACTAAATTTTCAAGAAAATAAATGGAGTATTTCTTTCTTAGAGAAAACCCCTTAAAGGTACAATTCATGATTCTAATGTGACAGCAACCTCTCCTTTTATCTGCAGTGACATGCCCAAAAGGAGGGGTGGGGTTGTTGTTCACATGCCTCCAGGTTAGGTGAGTCAGTTGGGGAAAGGCCCATTTGGGGATCTGGACAATGAAAATGGAGAGTAAAAAATAAAAAGAAGAAGAAAAATTGTTTGAAATGTTTGTTAAAATTGTTGGAAAAAAAATGTCTGTGCGCTTGTGAGACCTTTTATTTTTTTGCTTGTCAGTTTTCAAAAGAATTTGGGTGTACTTTTTTTCTTTTTGCTCTAATGTCATTCAGTGGAAATTGATGCTTGTGCCCCACCACTCAATAAATCCTGGTAACACCGCTGTTTATCTGGTTAAATAAAAGAAGAGTATTACATAAATGCATGCTGAAAATTTCACTTGATTCTGATCATTAATTTTTAAGTAACAAGATTTTCAGTATTTTAAAAATCCCCGTGGATACGGTGTTGTGATAATTACAGTCAGGGCCCTGGCAGTAATTTGAAATTGACACATTTTCTCAAAATTGCAAGCACATTTAAAAGAATTGTTTGGGCTTTGTAACATACAACAGTAAAGGATCATTTTAGCTAAAAAACTCAATTTTGATAGAGGTGACCTTGAGGATGAAAAGTAGATTATGAATTGCCCCTCTTAGTTAAGGCAATCTAATCCAAATTTTGACATCATTTTTCAAAACCTGCTCAATACTTAACCCTAACCCTGAATTGAGAGGTGTTCCATTTTCTAGCCTAAGTCAAACTACGATGTAGGAGAAATAAGCATGTTTTCATGATTCAAACCCAAGACCTCTGGTTTCCCAAGTGAGACACACCATTAGCGGGCCACCATGGTGCTGCTGCCCGGGCAGCAATTTGGTCCCCATATGTAACCTGCATCTATGATGTATTTTAATTTTTGTGATTTTTGACAGTGAGCTTTAGCACGGTTAGGGTTAACAGTGTTTTTCCCAAAGAACAGACCAATATCTGAGATTCCCTTGAGAAAATAACCATGGCAAGTACAGTAACTGTTCTTGTCTTGCACAGCACTGTAGGCCTATATGTGCAATCAGTTTTAATTCCAATTTGCTTTCTGAGCTTTTCTCCTTGTCAGATTATTTTTTTTGCATGGAAAACTGGTAAACAATCCAATAGTATACTAATTGAAAATAAATTGTTCTTGAAACTGATAATGATACCTTCAAATTTCGCATGCAGTAATTTTTGTGCGTGGCAAATTTTAAATCATTTCGCACCATTTAATTTTCATGCTTGTAATGTTTTTAACATATGGCAGTACATAAAATGGCAATTTTAGCGGTGCATTTATTTTTACGCTAGATAAGTTGAGAGCGAAAAGCTCAAAAATCATAGTAGTGCAAAAATACCACTTATTCAGTAGGCTTCATCCAATGGATCCAACATCCTTCATCCAATAAACTATGAAACTAAAGGAAAATAACAGTCAAATTTCATACTAAGGAGACTTAAACGGAGATGAGACTGTTTTCCATTCAAAATTCTACAGATTGAATTTATTTGTTTAGATTGCTAAGCAACAATTTTAACCAAAGAAGTATTAGGGCCTTTTTACTGAACCAAATCCACATGATTTTCAAAACATAGTCAAAATCAAATCCATTAAAATGGGTAAAATCATGATAGAAATACTAAAGTCATATTGTAATCATTTGACATTCTACACAATATGAATTACAGCACCCTGACACTGACCTGTTGTAACATTTGAAAAGACTTAAACAAAAACAGATATTCCACCTTACTTGGCAATGCCACAA
This sequence comes from Ophiothrix spiculata, assembly GCA_000969725.1. NCBI lineage: Eukaryota > Metazoa > Echinodermata > Ophiuroidea > Amphilepidida > Ophiotrichidae > Ophiothrix > Ophiothrix spiculata. The sequence continues at coordinate 27,860 of JXSR01S000654.1, read as the reverse complement.
TTTAGATATGAATAGGAATCCCCCAGGTGAAGGGGAATTGCACTGCAAATTGAGATATGTATATCATGGGTGTCCAACTACTTTTTAAAAGTACCCTAAATGAGCATTTTCCCCTCAGACAAAATATACCCCATAAGCACATAATTCCTTGTGATTCTCATACCTAAACATGGATTTTACTTTTTGACTGTAATTATATATACCCTATGCAAGTATGGCCATTTAGTGTTGACTCTAAAGACACAAAGTTGTGATTCTGACTGAAAAATGGCCTAATATGATCTGCATTACTATCTACATCAGTCTGACAATAGCAAAATTTGGGGATTTTTTGCATGTCGGGTGATTTAAGGCATATGTGTTAAGCCAGTAAAATAATTTCATGATCAGAAACCACCTTTTTTGTGTATTGGTTACATAATAACATATTTAAAATTCCAAGCCTGACTGTTTTTGATACCCTAATCGTGATATCAGAGTATCATGCCCAACTGTAAAAAAGACCCTAAAATTACTCATTTACGTGGACATACGTGATATAAATGCCTGAATGACAGTGGTACTCCCGAGAAGAGACACAAGACTTGCCTAGGTTTAGGCTTTTGCCAAGGAAACCCAACTTGGTACTAATACTAAGTAAGCTAAAGGAAGCTTATCTTCAACATGGCTCCAAGAGTGCCTGGAGTACCTGAAGAAGCGAGCATGGACTGAAAACCACATGCACATAAAGCGCCGGGTCGGGAATTGAACCCATGACTTCAACGGTGCTTCCCCACATGAATCAACACCAAAGAGCTTTCAGTTTCAAATTTCAGTTGAATCGGTCATACCGTTTAAACAGAGAACTTCCTGTTTGTCCTATATTTTCAAAAGCTGCTTAGAGACCCGGTCAACATGCTGTAATTAAATGCTCTCTGGACACTGTCTCATTAAAATGATACCTCAATGAACTTCACACAGTAACTATTCAAATTACAGTCTGTTAATGGTCATCATTGAGGGAAAGCTTGATCAAAGATCAGAAGCCTTTTTTTGTTGTTGATGGCCCTTAATAATTGTAGATTTGTTTTCATATTTCCAATTCTATTTTTTAGTTTAAAACTCGGTGAATCCAATAAAAAAATCAACAAATTTCGACCTTTTCATGTATTTTCACAAAATGCAGTCTGCCTCCTTTAGGCTTATTCATAATACACGGTCACATATGGACACAAATATTGTACTGACCGTGACCTAAGAGAAAAAGAGACCTTTTTTAAAGGTAAAACTGTTCCATTCTAAAGAAATTTGTCCCATTGAAAAGAACAAATACTGTACTGACCTAAAAAGAAACCTGTTTTTTTTTTAAATGTAACCGTCTTATTGGTAAATTGGTAGATTACAAGGTCAACTATTTCAAATGGACAATTGTCATAAAACTGTCAGCTTGAACTTATCAATACAAATACACATTTATTATGTGGAGCCTTTTGGAGCCTTGATTTTTAAAACATGGACAAAAATATGTGAATATCCTAATATTTGCTGCAACACATTGTTTACTTAAGAGGATTGGATGTAAAACATAACACCTTCAATCTGCAATTCTAATAACCCTAACTTTCAGGCAAGTTAAAATCTTAGTAATTACTACCGCTAAAATTCAAGAATATTACTATTTATATCAAAAATAGGGAGAGACTAACAATTTTTTTGAATAAATACTCAAGAAAATTACTAATTATATCAAAAATAGGGAGAGACTAACAATTTTTTTGAATAAAAATTTCCTGAAGATTATGAGTCTGTCGAGTACTTCAATGATTATAATCTGAAGTATACACAAATTTGGAAGTACACACAAATTGTTATGATCATAGATATACAGGGGAGAACCCAGACTTTGTATATCCATCTCTGCGATGGAGTAATCAGCCAAGGATCAAATTGGGGGTATCCGGGTACACTTGGTTAAATTCTATAAGTTAAACTTATTGCCCATTAATTTATCTTACTTACCACGCCTGACAACCTTAGTGATGGATTCGATAAAATTCTTAGTAAATCTGCGTGCAAACATCGCATTCATGATGAATGACTTGTAGCCGATGATATCAATAAGCCAAGAGTTTTTTAGAACAAGTTAATTCCACTTAAACCAAGGCCAGTGTCTTATCACAGTTACAAGATGAGAACAGAGATTTTAACAGGTCCAATACAATCCAATTAGTTTGTTAAGCTTAACTTAACCAAACTGTGTGTTTTAGGTTATTTTACCTCCACTTAAAATAGTCAATGAAGTGAAAAGTAGGTTTAGATCTGACATCCCATTTCCAAACAAAAAAGGTATTCTAGCAATGTAAACCAGGACTATAAGGTCATCTTGTCTGCATTGGTGCAAGGTAAGTCTACAATCTAATCTAACTAAATCTAATACAAGTTTGATTAAACTTCAATTATGAAGGTTAAGTATTAATCCACCCACTCATAAAATACAAAGCAATGTCAACTTCAAAATGAAAAAAAAAAAAAAATAATAATAATAATAATTGAAAAATTGTAGAACAGATATACCAAAGTTCACTACCTATTTCTTATTCCAGGAAGTCTATTTACAAACAACAATGTTTACAAACAACAAAGTTTCTGACTTCTGTAGTCATGGTTGTTAAGTTGGTTACATAGTGTAATTTTTTTTTTCAAATTTGAATCACCTCATTATGATTAATCTATCACCACATTAAAAACTTTTTTTTAAACTTATGCGTGGGAACTGACTATGGCCCCTATCTAGCTTTAATTAAAAAATTACCCTGTGCTCAATTTGTAATTGTCCAACTCAGTTGGCTTCTATGCCTTGAAAACAACTACAACTACAATTTCATGCTTTGGTCACATAACAACAGGCCCCCCTGACCAATGTCTGGTAATCATAAGCAAGCAGCAAGGCCAAAACATCAGTATGACATTGGGTTGCCCTGTTGGTCCCTGTACGGATACAAGGTCTTAACTAGACACTGATCAGTCACTGGTGTCCATTGAATTTTAGCCTGGTATGATACTGTAAACACACCATAAACCTTCCTGCAAAGTTACCTGGCCAGAGCCAACAATTTTAATTGTTCCTTTGCATACATTGATCCTTGGCCTTGTCTCTAACTATTGGTGTCTACACAGCCAGAAGTCAGGTCCGAGAAAAGTGGCTTGTTTTATTTTTTTTTATGCATAGAAAATCGGCACAGACT
>JXSR01S000653.1:1982-15481 GCA_000969725.1 Ophiothrix spiculata | reverse complement strand
AGTAATTAATGGCAAAAAAATAAAATAAATAATACAAAAATATTGGCAAGGAAAATGGTATAATAATTGTTTATTACAGGATGTATCATTAATACTTTCAAAAAAGTATTTCAAATAAAAACTTTTTGTACACCCCATATATAACAAACAGTTTAAAAACAAGAAATGTTATTTCCCATTTGATTATTTCAGACATTAACTGCTTACTGCAGCATTTGTACTTGAGAGTCAAATCTGGGTACAGAGTGTTTTGGACCACCCTGTATATTGTTTACATAGCCTAATTCATAAAAAAAAACATCTTAAGAAATATTGTCAATACATAATTTGTATTTTAGACTTTCTAAAAAAGTTTATAATTAAAATAAAACACTTCGTAATGTTTCATATTAATATTTTGCATTTTTTTTCAACTTTTGAAGGTGCATTTTTTGACCACCCTGTATTTCTTACTTTGCTGACAGCAGGCAACCCTTATTTATTTTTATTGATAGGTATAATTAATATGATTTAAAAGTCATGTATGGTTTACCATCTCCATTTTTATTTTAGAAAAATAAGGGTCTCCATTGTGGTATCAAATTTGCTCATTATTTTTATGTTACACCCTGTATAATTTTAACCCATCCTGTATAATTGTGATTATTTTATGAGAATTAGAATCCTTGGAATGTAAGCTTTCCAGTAATATAAAGTTTTATGGGGTTTAAGTCTACAGAATAAAAGTTACAATCCGTTGAATGCAAATCGACATGGTTTTCTCAGTATTTTGGTGTGAAACAAAAAAGAGGACCATTTTCTGACTTGTGACCAGATAGCGAATATTGTATACCATATACTTCTATGTGATAATAGCCTCAGATGCACTGCATTCACTGCAATTCACTGCAACAGAATAGTATATCCCTCCACAGCTTTTTAGATCTAGATTCTTCACTATTTTAGATGATCAACAAAAGCTGTTATTTTGTTTTTTCCTTTCACGTATCCAATATACTATTTAGTTCAGTATTTTTTTTGTCATTTTCAGACAAATCATACACACAGCATGGCATCTTCATCCAGAGAAATCCCCGATGCAGTCAGGCGTAACGTCCGAGCAGTCCTCCTGTCCAAGATTGGTGGAGTAGAAACCAACAATTTCATCAGGGATTATAAAGATCTACTGGGAGAGGTTTTCCCGTACAAAAAGCTGGGGTACCCATCACTGGAGCATGCATTACAGGCTATGCCAGATTGCGTAAGGTATGTAATGTGTGCACCTGTAACACAGACTTTTGATTCTGTCTATGTATGCTGACCTGCTAATTACAAAGCTTGCAGAGGTAATGGGTGATGCTGGTCATCCGCTGCATGATCGGCTCGCGGGTCAGCTGACTTCAAGAGCTGGGCGCATGCGTTTGCCGTCTGCCGCGACTGGCCGATATCTATCCTCCTTTGTTCCGCAGGTTATTAAAACCCACAATTCTCAGTTTTTAAAGGGGCACAAACATTGTCTGTAATACGTAATTTGTTTCTATGATGTTTATATTTGTGCTTTCATTATATGCAGAATTTCCATTTATGGAGTAATAAAGTTTTACTTGACTTGACACTAAATAGGCAGGAATTATGAGGCTTTTCCTCATCTGCAAGTAAACATTATCCCACTTATGTGCGCACCGTAGATACTGATGTGAGAGTCGCACATAAAATGTGTGCTGCGTCTCCAGCAGTTGTGCTGTGTTTAGCTACGCACACGCTTATCTGTATCAATTCACGATGTGAAGAGGCCTGCCTATTTGGTGTTGATTAACTCCCAATAGCTTAAAAGCTATCCAAGTCGGAATACGTCCTACAAAAATGTCCCGTTTCCCCTGGGATTCGAACCCGATCTCTTGCATCCTGATCCAATGTCCAGCTATGGCAAGCCACCGAGTAAGGCCTGCCATAGCAGCACTTTCTTGCCCATCTATGATGTATTTGGACTTTCGTGATTTTTGCTTGTTGGATTTTGTTGGATAGTGACATGTTAGGGTTATGGTAGCATGTCTAGTTACCTTCATAACCCTATCTCCCAAATGCTTAAAAGCTATCCAAGTTCGAATACGTCATACAAGAATTTCCCGTATCCTCTGGGATTTGAACCCCCGACCTCTTGCATCCCGATCCAATGTCCAGCTATGGCAAGCCACAGAGTATGGCCTGCCACAGCATCACTTTTGTGCCCATCTGTATCCCCCGTCTATGACGTATTTGGACTTTAGGCGAATTTCTTAAAGCATACCTCACACACCATCCCCTCCATGCTGTAATAAGCCAGCACCATTTTAAATTGCCTCCAAAATGATGATAAACAAATGACACAATGTTTTGAAAATTGCAGTACTTACATGTAAGTTTTTGCATTTAAGCACAAAATCATAAAAAAAATCTCCACTGGGGTTAAATTATCCCATATTTTTTAAACAAAATTAAATATGTGTACAAGGCTGGATTAATGAATTGTTTTGTAATGTATGATAGCACTTGATCGTTATCAGAAATAGAAATACAGTCAACGCTGCTTAATTGGGATCCTTTTAAAGGGCCTACGAAATAGGATGATAATCCTGTTACAAATCTTTGTGGAACATCCCATTTCAAAAAACGGGGCCCCCCAAAAAAAAACACTATACCAATAGCATTATTAGTAGTTATATTGATTCATTAAAAGATTCAAACCAGTCACCTTGAATTATTCTATTCATAGTATTCACTGAACACTCAGAGATCAATTAATAGGCAATCACCACTTGTGACGTAAAAAGTGGTGCCTGACGTAGAAAGTGGTGCATAATATTGAAAGTGTTCTTGTCCCTCCTGCTAGACTTGATACAAGTTGCATCAGTTTAATTTGTATTTCCTAGGCTGTTTAAAATAAAAGAGATTTTTGGTTATTTGACGTATTAGGTAACCGTTTCTATGACCTCCTAATAAACGGGGTCATTTTTGGCGAAATGTATTTAATTTGATGAAAATGTCCTAAAATTATTATGATAAAGTCAATATTAAATTTATGCAAGTAAATTGCAAATACTGGAAAAAATCCAAAACCCATAATCCCAAATTCTGTTGAAAATCTCAGCAAAAATCTCAATCTATTCAAGAGATCCCTAAAATTCTTTCACTATGTCCACTTTTTGTTAGCTCATGAATGTAATGTATATTTTAGTGTGAAAACATCTCACTTAAAATGGTGATTTCTGTATTTTGCTTAATCGGGACAATTGGTTAATCGGGATATTTTTGCTACTCCCAAAGTGTCCCAATTAAGCGGCATCAACTGTACCTACATTTATAATATCAAAAATAGATTTGTGACAAAATGCTGCACTATAAACTGTTATATTTGTGAAAGATATTCCTCTTCTAGAGGCGTATATGAATGAGGTTTGGTGTACTGTACACCAAACTGGTTCATCGCCATATTCATTAATGCTATTGTGAAAATGCTGTTCATTATTCCGTTCTGTATACTGACAGCCACTAACTATTATTTGGAAGTTTAAAGCACAGTTCTTCATGGTCAAGTCATTTGTAGCTTGGGAGTGCAAAAAATGTTTTGGGGAGGAAAGTACAAGAGAAAAGCTATAGATAGTTGTATTGATGTTTAAAGGGACAATTCTTGATTCCCCATCACCTCTGTCAATATCAAGATTTTTAGCTTCGATAATAAGAACTCTGCCAGAAAGGCATCTGTTACCACAAAACCTTTCTTCAGGTACAGGTTAGTTAACTTGCATTAGGCCAAAAAAATAAATTGTTTGTTTGCCCTCCAGTGGAAAAATTAAAATTTTGGGTCGGTCGGTCGGTTGATTTTTTTTTTTTACTCTTCACATTTATTTTAAACAATGATGTCATTTCATGGATTTTTATCATGAATACCAAGCAATGCAGGGCTTAATCAAAGATTGTGGGTCATTATTTAGAGGAAATGTGCATTTTATACTACTAAATGTGACTTTATACTGCTAAATTTTATGTTTTCCATCGAAAATATTGAGTTTTCATATTTTACATGTTTGAAGAAAAAAAAAAAAACTTAAATACCCGACCCAAATTTTTGGCATTTAAGGGTCGGTCGCGGAGGGCAAACAAACATAATTTTTTTTGGCCTTATTGAGAAAAAAATAGAAAATGTGTCATCTTTCAGGCTTGTTGTACCTCATTGTTAACTCAACTTGAACCAAGAAGAGATTTACCTTAGCTCTGAGGAGCTTGATTTTAATTTCAAAATATGACTGGTTTGAGAAATACCAGGTTTAGGCTCAGAAATACTAGGTCTACATTGAATGAGATTTTTGTATAAATTTAAAAATGATAACAGTTGGTCATCAGACAATTCTATATAAAGCAGCTGTTCTATACAGAGTTCTATCCTTCCCGAGTTCTATCCCCCCCCCGGAGTAAAACTCAATGTGAATTTGATACAAAATTCTAGGGTATATTACAGGAGTTCTCAACTTGTCCTTACAATGCGCCACATAAATGAAAAACATTGTAGGGGAAAGCGCCAAACTTGCCTATTCCTCGGTGTAATCCCAATGTATTTCTTAGTTTTTAGAGAGAGTCAAAGCGCCAGTCAGTACTTGTCAAAGTGCCAAATTTGGCGCATGCGCTGCTAGTTGAGAATCCCTGGTATATTATTTAGAAGAGTCAGATAGTAATGGTATAGAAAAGGTAGTATTACAAAAGTCTTTTCAGTCTATTTTCAGCTCTGAACCAGAGCTAAGATTACCTTAGACGATCGAGTGAAAATGAATTGGCGTATCATCCTGTCCGCAGTCTTGGATAGTCTGGAGCCCATACTTTTTTAATCCTTAACTTTTCTTTACAATTTCGATTAGGATTGAGATGAAAAACGGCAAAGAACACCTTTTTGGTATAGCAGACGAGACATCGTTTATGTCATCATTTGCTGTGAAAGCTCAATTTCCAGAATTTGGTAAGTAGTGCATGAAAAAGGCAGATATTCGATCTTCTCCGCCCCTTACATGAAGTATTTAGAGTTGGGTAAATATTTCATGAGAGATTGTCGTCCTTCTGAGGGGACATAAAGCCGTCGGTCCCATGTACAGAAGAGTCATACCTGTACATGTAATCGCAGTCAGTATCGTAAAGAGTAGGGTATTCTACCCCTGATTGTTCCCTACCCCGTTCTGGTCATTGTAGGGGTACCCCTTGTAGAGTGTTTATCACTGTTAGGTATACCCGTGAGGATCATTCCTCTAAAAGTGTAATAAAAAAAAAAAAGGCTTACAAACCACAGATAAATTTAACACTATAATAGTTTGTATGATTCATCATATCAGCGATGATGATACTATTTCTCAGCCAAGAAAACATGATGACACTTAAATTATGTTATCTTGGCTGAGAAATAGTAGGTCACGCGTTTTGAACTCGCCTCCCAAAAAGGGTGGTGCTGTTACGTTTTTTGGTTCCATGCTGTTGTTTTGATTTTAATTTTTCAAAAACAACACAAGCTATCCCAACAAATTTAGTTTCATTTTAAAGCTGTATTAATATGCTATTAGCCTGCAAAGTCTCATTGGTCTAGCTTATCTATAGTACTAGTTAGGTACAGATACAGCTATTTAAAGTTGGAAGCCAAGGGATGGTGCGGTGCAGTAAGTGGTGCCACAGGAAGCAGTGCCGCCTATGAAAACTCTATGGGAATTTGATAATTTTAGTAAAATTGTTCAAGAAATGTTAATTTTTTCATCAAATCTGGGTGTATTGCTATAAATTTGGTACTAAATGAAAGCTAACATATTCCACTTAACATTTTATGATTAAACAGTGTGTGTGCGCTTATATATAATGGAACTTATGGCCAATTTTGTATCTGAGTAAAGCACGTTTTCCTATATCTCACAATGTAAGATATAGGAAAACGCATACAAAACATTGCTGAAGAACAGCAAACACAATTTTTGCTGTACATAACTTTTTAATTACTAACCCTATCAAGGTCAATGTATACATATTCTGAAAGGAAATTTGATGAGGAATTCAAAAATGCAGTCTATATTTGTGTAGAGGGTACGTAGAGCTAAATTTTTTAAATTCAAAAATGGTTCTAATTGGAAACAACAGGATTTGTTTTTTGGAACACTTACACCCTAAACCTTAAAAACGCTGTACATTAATGTAATACTTTACCCACACTCTGTTAACATATCTGTTCTTGCACCAAATTATGTGAGTAATAAGACGATTTCTAATAACACCTGAAAATTTTGCATTGCAGAAGTTATGTTTCATTTTGATCAGAATATAAATGTTTCACCCTGTATATTTTCAAGGTCACCCTGTATAACGAGATGCAATGCACATATTTAGATTCCTTTTATACAGCTTTAGCTTTCCAAATATATATACTTTTGTTACATTTCAGTGAAGTTTAAGTGAAATATCTAAGTGTGAACATCAATTGGTGACATACATTGAATAATAAGGCATGAAATGCGGAAGGGGGCGAGTTCATGACACATGACCAGTATCATCATCGCTGATATGATGTATCTTACAAACTGTTAGTGTTAAATTTATCTGTAGAAGCCTGCAAAAGAACTTTTCGAGAATAATAATAATAATAACTGATTTTTGTATATAGCGATTTTCCATTTAGATCAAGCCGCTCATGATTCGCTGCAGGTAGATCGTCACAATCATTTCACTTCATTTAGGCGTTTTTGTGGCCTTTGCAAACGCATATATCCTATCGGTAGTTAGATTGTAATATGTACCCTTTATTCAGCTTCCCATATCCTGGGTGGGATTAGACTATGATGGACAAATCTGGTGACAGTTTTAAGTGCAGGAGGAAGACCGGAGTACCCTGAGAAAAACCTGCAGAAGCAAGTATGGACTGAAAACAAAATGCACCTATGGGCTCATTGGTGCAAAGCAAAGGGAAGTACCGCTGCGCTAACCCGCTTCCCATAGGTTCTCGTAAATTTTACTCTGTAAAAAGTGTGTTTTTTCAGTAAGTACAGTGATTGCGACATTTTATCCTGATTATAAGGACCAATCATGCTCCCCACCCCTGTAAATGTTGAAGCTGTTTGTGATTTATATGTTGGGAGTTTAAAATCCAATAAACCTGTAAAGTTCATGAAAAACAATAAATGTGTGATAATGTTTTGTCAATAGGCAAGATCAAATAAGGCCAATTAAATAACAAGTTGATCATCCCTGCCCTCACTTATTTTTCAGAAATTCCCAAATATTTTTATTATTTTTCTTCCTTTGCTTGATTACTAATTTTAGAAGAGGTTGAGATGTAAAATGTAAATATAAGTGTTAAAGTATCATTCATAAACCCACTAAACACAATTTCTCCAGGCTGGGGGTAATAGGTTTCGAGAAATGAGGAAGTAACATTGGCTTCCTCGTAATAAGGCAAACATTCGGCTGTCAAAAATTATCCCGATAGACGATCAACTTGTAATTTTTGTAACTTGGTCTAAGTTGGCTTAAATCACCACACCATTTTCACTTTCAAATGTAAATTTGGTCCCTCAACTCCTCCTCCCAATTCATAACTATCCTAAGATTTGCCATGTTGATTCATAAAACAACAAATTTACAATGGCAAGATTCAGCAAATATGAACCATTTAATTCATGAAATGGGTAGCCGTAAAATATTTGTTGATGCTTGCCATCAGGACTAAAAATTACCTTATTCTGAGGACACCTATCTTCGCAAAACGTTGTTGGAACACTTTAGTGCACACAACTGCAAAACTAAATCAATAAGTCCATTGAATAGCTGTATACATTAGGCTACTTTTCCCTTCCCTCTTCCCCATCATTCAATGTTGCGACACCGAAATCACGCGGATTTCCAATGCCGCAACATTGAACGGGGGAGCGGGGGTACACTTATGCTTAAAATAAACATGGGTGTTCCAAGACTTTTTGCGAGGATTGTAGATTGACAAGGCTAATTTTTGGCATACCTTTTCGAACAAATATTTTCGTAAACATCTTAATTTACAACAAAAACACTGTTTTTTGTGTTACAGAACATATTTATGGGCAAAAGGAAATAATTATGACAAAAACCTAACAAAATTTATCAGAGCGCCCCAATTAATTATGAGTATATCGGCATCTACGGTAAGAAAACACATTTTTGCTTTGCACACGCTTTGCTTGTCAAAACAAGAATGACCTTTGGTGGGTCAAAAGGTCGGGTCACCGTGAGTTTACTAATGGCTGCAACGATTTGTCCTTACGACCAGATTTGTTACAATTGCACCAATCGCATAAATTATAATATTAGGCATATCAATAGCACACTGAAGGAAGTTTTTACGCGAACCAAGACTGGTTCTCGTAGTTGGCCTTTTGCTAGAACCTCTGCGTGAACCGGTTTGCAGGTTTGCGCTGAAATTCTAAGCCTATATATGGGAAAAGTATATTTTGTCTAAAATTATCTGAACATAATCCTATATCCTGCATCCAGCATTATACTGTAGAATAAATGTTAGCAACAAATTGTCCATAGACATGTTTATTGTAATTTGTAAACATATGCCTTCAATTATTAAAGACATATGTTTCACTATTAAAAAATAAAATAGTGCCGAACCTTGATCAGCCCACATACGCACCATCGCTGCCCGGATCAGCTCCCCGAATTTCGTACGGTTTTCCATGGGACAATTAGCAGAATAAGTTTCTTGTCCAATGGAATTTTGAGCACATTCAACATTTTGGCACCAGTGGGAATCAAACTTGGGACCTTCCCTACCGCAAGCGAGCGCCTGACCGATTGAGCTAACTTAACTGAGTACTATTAATTTGAGTTTTTGCACTGTTAAAGGCATGTGTTATAATAGTGGAAACTTTTCAATGGAAATATTTACTATTTCCATTTATTATTTTTTTTACTTTCAGAAGAGAAAAAGGACAAAAGAAAAAGAAGAAGAGATCATAATCACAATAAAAAGGGATCCAGTATGAGTTTACCCAGGACCTCTGGGCATCATCAAAACCATCGGAAACTAGAAAGGACATTATCTGGCCATCAGCAAAACCATCGGAAACTAGAAAGGACATTATCTGGCCATCAGCAAAACAACAACAAAATGGGTTTACTAGGGGCAGCCCCAAATGCACCTAGCTACGCTGGGGTTCCTGTCTCTAAGAAGTATCCAAATCTAACGGGCAACATGGAAGGTCTTTATGCCATAGTCGTTGCTGGTGCTCATCATGATGAAAATAAGGTAACTATACCACTCGACAAATAATTCTTGAACACAAACATTTAGGTCCGTATGCACAAAAGAGGTGTATAATTTAGACCGGGTTTAAAGTTAGACCAGGTCTAAGTCAAAATTACTACTGCCAAAAAAGGACCTTTTATAACTGTGCCAAAAACAATGGTACAAAATTGGATACTTTCCACTTCTTCATAGCTGTTGGCAACCAATGCCCCATATATTTTATATATGTGGACCGCCGTGGCAAAAGGGTGCAGTTGTCGGCTCGTACATGTTGCTCCTTGTAGCGTATCTGATGTATGCTATTTGTATGCATCAGATATGCTACAATGAGCAACATGTAGGAGCCGACAACTGCACCTTTTGCCGCGGCGGGACACATATTATCACCCAAAGTCCATTAAGTCACCTGGAGACTTCCATATTCCTGTAATTCAGTTTGTAACTCAAAACGTTATTTGACGATTTTATTTGTTGTTTGAAACAAATTTCGATCAATTTGTGCATTTGAATGCTTTTACTGCTGATAATGCTGAACCCAAAACAGGGTTGTCTCCAGAACATTTTGAGTGCCGGTTAATTTGAAAAAGCGAGCGTAGGGAGCGAAGCAACCGAAGCATCGCCCTTCACAGCGTGGGGTCCAGGAAGAAGTGCCCTACACCTGGATCTTGGTCAAGACTTATCTAACAGTGCTTAAGAGCCCCTGGTGGGGTCCAGGGGCAACGGCCAGGTGGGGGTCGAGGGGGCGAAGTCCCCCGAAGCTTCTGTCAATTTGGTGCCCTTACAGAAATCAGATTTAAAGATTTTTTATGGAGCCTTTTCGTGGTTGTTAAGCACAACTAATCAAATAAAAAATGTGGGCCTAGTTTTTTTCCCCCAACCTGTGTTAAACAAATTTTTGCTTTTTTCCCCTCGCGATTTCATCTTTTGATTTTGAAAGTTCCGGTCCCTGCCAAATTCACACTCAAGGTTTACCTAGTCTGCGTAGATGATTCCTCATCATCACTCCTCACTGCCGTTTCGCTGCAAGTTGCTTCATCTGATGTTTCACGATCAGCAGGAGATAGTTTCCTCTTTAAAAAGCGTGTAATATTAGAAAAAAGGAATATTCCAAATAAAATTCAAAACAATAAGCTGTCAAATCTATCTGTCCCTTTAAAAACAAGTAAAATTCCTGGAAAATTGATCAACATGTGCCACTAAAGCTGAATTCATACTCGACGCAAACACAAACACACGACGCACCGAGCACGTGCAGTAAAAGATTTGAGGAGTTCCGATCAATCGATAACAAAACGCAACACCGAATGCGGCACCGCAAACCGAGTTGAGGAAAGTTCAACTTGCATTGCGTTTTCATGTTGTCGGCTGCCGCAGTCCATTTGCGTTTTGAGTGTGAATTCATTTGCGGTGCCGTTTGCGATGAAAATTATTGGAAACGCAACGCATTGCATTTTGAGTATAAATTCAGCTGTAAGAGAGGTCAGCGCGGGTCAACTACTAGTCACATCGCAGCAATCGACCAATCACCACGACGTATGGGGTATTTCCCCATTTTACGTCACTGCTATGCATAAATTAATCAATAATGTAGAGGAAAAAACGAGTGGGCATCGTAAGGTTCGTTATGGCTGTGAAAATGCCCTCAAAAATGCATTTTTATGCATATTTATCGTCAAAATGTTACATTTTTAGATGATATCACTTGTTTTTAGATGAGACTTTTTACAGATTGCTCGATTTTTAGAGTTTTTATTTTTTAATTTGACCAATTATTTGCCGGTCGGAAGTGGCTATTTGTTGGTTTTGCTCGGGTCAGTATGGGCCTGTGCCGGCTGTGCCGACCGGCGCCGGAGACAACCCTGACCCAAAATGGAGTCTCTCACCCATTGACTCCATGTTTTCAGGGGTCTTTTATCTCAATGATACCCTATGTTTCTGAGATCTCACTCTCAGCCTTACATCATCGTATTGAAGTGCCCTACACCTGGATCTTGGTCAAGACTTATTTAACAGTGTTTAAAAAACAAGAGTGTTATTTCTTTCTGAATTCTATAATGCAAGATTTGTTAATATGTTTCACATTTTCACTTTTATAAACACATAGAATATCAAGGTTCTCTTCAATACGGTTGGCCCTGTTGCTGAAACCAGTATGTGTGGAGAGTGAGTATATGTTTTCTTTTCATTTACAAACCTTTTTTTTTAGTTTCCATGTGCAAGGTTTATACCACAGAGCCACATATTCACATGATAGACTCAGAGCAAATTTCTAGACAATATATGATGACTCACCCCGAAAAGGGTAACTTTGCGACTGAACACTTTTCGAGAAACTGATGAAAATAGGCAGCAAAAATAAAGAAAATAATAACAATTTCCAGCAGAGTTTCTGTTGTAAAATTAGATCGCCTTGATCAATTTCAACAATTAAGGTGTCATTTTAAAGCTTAGAAAATGCTGTAACAGACGAAATGATAAAATGAAAATTGACATCATCTGCAAAGTCCCCCCTTTCGGGGTGAGTCATCACATATAAGCTTTATCGCTCTCACTGGCATCCCTATAGCTACCAACATTATACAATATTAGGAATATTTAAAGATTTATGGCCTATCACATGAGGGGTAAGAATAGCAAAACACCCATTAATGGACACAAGGATCAGAACTGATTCAAGCCAGCCTAGTTTAGTATATTTTTATGCTCTGGCAAACTTGCGACACATCTAAATTGAAATTTGTCAGTTAGAAGTTTCTAAAATGTATAATTTAGCATCAAAAAATAAAATCCATTTTGAAATCAAGACCTTCATCAATATCAGCATCCTCCCTGCCATGTTTGAAATTAACAACCTAATTCTTTTAGTAGTAGTAAGCCAAGATTTTAAATCTGGTTTTATCCCCATCACGGTGGTGGCCGGATTCACCTCACACTCGCGGCAACCACCCTCAATCCCTCCATCTACCTCATCCGATTCAACGCGTCCTTCCTCCCTAACCCAACCCTCTTACTCTCCACTTCCTCCAAGTCTATCCCAGTTGCCCTCTCCTCCTCAGACCACCAACCACGAACTTCTAAGAACAAGCCCTTCATCCTTCCTCAGCACATGCCCATACCAACGCACACTATTCGCCTTCGCCAAACTGTTCACTGCTTCTTCCACATCCAACATTTGCATCAAGTCCTCAGTCTTCTGCCTATCCCTCAACTTCACACCACACATCGATCTCATCATCGCGCTCTCCGCCCTCCTCAAAATTCCCATCTTATTTTCGCCCAGACACCATGTCTCGCTGCCATACAATCGATCTCACACAGCTCTTACACACCATTCCTGTTATCTTCGAAGGAAATCTTTTCCCATGTAACATCTGTCCACATTCCTTCAAACTTCACCCACCCATACCTCACTCTGGCTGTCACAGCAGCCTCGCATCCTTTGCCCCAGCTTACTCTATCCCCCAGGTACATGAACTCCTTCACTGTTTCCACCTCATCACACAACTTTTCCACCTCTTCCCCTGACCCTCCATCTAGTCACTCTCCTCATCTTTGTACATCTGCCATGGATCCATTTCCTACATTTCTCACACCACACAGAGTTTGCCTTCACCCACTTTCCACATATGCTGCATGGATTTATTTTACACACTGACACCACTCCCTCTGTCCCGCTCACCAACACTTTTTTCTTCCCCATATTTACCTTCAGACCTTAACTCTCAAAGGCCTTCTTCCATTTCCAGAACTTCTCCTTCAATCCCTCCATTGTATCACTTATTAGGACCAAGTCATCAAAATCTTTTGATTTCTTCCCCATATTTACCTTCAGACCTTTACTCTCAAAGGCCTTCTTCCATTTCCAGAACTTCTCCTTCAATCCCTCCATTGTATCACTTATTAGGACCAAGTCATCAAAATCTTTTGATTTTTTTTTTTTTAATTTTTGAAAAAATGCCTCAAATATGTCAAAAATCATGATTTTTGGTAAATACTGACTGTTTTTAACCTATATTTTTAATTTTTCCAAAAATAAGAAAAAAAAGTCAAAAATTTGAGAAAAGCCATCCTAGACATTGTTTCTAGATTCCAAAAAGCATTAAAAAAAATTCAGTTTGGCTTACCAGAAATTTTTTGGGCAAAAATTTGGTTTTTGGCACTCTTTGCCAGAAATGACCTTTTTTGGTAAAAAAATGACATCACCATCATGTTCTGCATAAAAATTTGCTTCTAGAAA
>JXSR01S000652.1:50930-61105 GCA_000969725.1 Ophiothrix spiculata | reverse complement strand
TAAATATGGAATTAGTTTTATTTTATCCAATTCAATTTTGGCAATGTATGTGTTTGAAATACAGAAACATTCTGTGATTGTCCTTCCGTTACCGTCAAAATGCCCACTTTTATAGCGATTTTTTGAAAAAGTGGTCATTTTTGCCCAAAGTCTATTTTTTCGGTACGGAAATACTTTTTGACGTCATAATTACGTAACGCCTCGACCGATTTTTATGATCTTGGTATCAATGGAAAGAGGAGACCCTACCCTATACTATAGTATCAATCACCCCCCCCCACCCCTCAGGAAGACGTGTTACAGAAAAAGGCTTAGGAAGACGAGGGTTAACATATTAATTCGTAAAAGAGTGTAACAAATGTTACAGCTGTGTGTACCGGGAAAGACTGTCAAGAGCAAAAGATCGAAGTACACAACACTAATTCTATTTTACATATTTCCAAGGTCACAGGTCATGCCGTGGGTACACACGACTAAAAGTGATCGACGATACGGTATAGTGTTCAACGTACGATGGCAATCAGACTTAAGGACAAAATGCTCCTCCGTCCACATTTCTGCATATATTGTGGGTTTTCATTCTCGCTTTTTGATCGTTTTAGAGACCACATCAGAAGACATAAAAGGTTACTTAACTACAATCATGTGTGTAGGCTTAAGCATAAATTACCAGTATATATTACCAATTATGGACAAATACATCAACCTTATCCACCGGTGCCTTATCGATGTAATTACTGTCACCGAAGCTTCAAGGATGGAACCGATCAGACTGGACCAGTACTGCAAGGAATGAGCCATCGATGTAGATTTTCTCAGACAGTTGGACAAACGCATAATAAAGAGAAACAACATCACAGTAATAACTGTTACAATTGGTTCGCAAAACCAAGTAGCGGGACATTGCGCGGAATACATACTAAAGAGAAACCGTATCAATGTAATTATTGCGAGAAATGTTTCTCAAGAGTAGATAACAGGGAAGCTCATGAGAGGATACACACTAAAGAGAAACCCTACCAATGTCGTTATTGTGAGAAATGTTTCTCACGAGAAGGTAACAGGGTAGTTCATGAAAGGATACATACTAAAGAGAAACCGTATAAATGCAATTATTGCCAGAAATGTTTCTCACAGTTAAGTCACAAAACAAGACATGAGAGAATACATACTAAAGAGAAACCATATCGGTGTCATTATTGCGAGAAATATTTTTCATTACCAGGCAACCGAACAATGCATGAGAGGACACACACTAAAGAGAAACCATTTCAATGTAATTATTGCCCGAAATGTTTCACTTCGGCAAGCGGAAGAAAGACACATGAGAGGACCCACACCAAAGAGAAACCATATCAATGCAGTTATTGCGACAGACGTTTCTCATATTTGGGTCAAAGAGCAAGACACGAGAGAACACATACTAAAGAGAAACCTTATCAATGTACTTATTGTGAGAAATATTTCTTATCAACATTTGAAAGAAAAAGTCATGAGAGGAGACATACTAAACAGAAACCATATCAATGTGAATACTGTGGCAAATGCTTCTCCCATGCGAGTAACAGAACGAAACACGAGAGAACACATACTCAAGGGCAACAGAATATTGGAATAGATCTAGATGTTTCTCATGAACAAGAACTCTACACTAGCCGTTAAACAATCAGACACTCTTGAACTTGAAGGCATTCTTGTAGTATAGGGCCTAATGTTTGATTAGAAGTATTATGTGACTATTGTCTTTATATACTTAGTTAAGTGAGTCCCCCAACTATAAGCGTTAATAATTTAAGGCACCCTTCGGTGCTGGAGCACAATTAGGCCACAACTTTGTGCGTCCGGCCGCAAACTGACCACAACCTTAATTTTCCAAGGTGGCGACCATAGGTGTGATTATGCACCTGTACGATAATTTTCCAAACATGTAGTGAATATTTTACAATAATTTTGAAGTGAACAATCAAATCTACGGTCGCAATTTTGGAAAATTAAGGCTCTGCCCAGGTTGCGGCCAGCTGCATAAAAATTGTTGTGGGCTAATTGTGGTTCAACGCCTTCCCGTTTTGTATCAGGTCTAAGGCTGGTATAGACAGGTCTTTTGTCGACAATGACGTAAACAAAAGTAATTTCGCTCTTTCGAACATGATATCGAATTTGTCGACAAAACGTATAAAACTAAAATGAAATGAAATAAACTACTTGAGAAACCTAGAAAGCTTCCCGTTATGGTACTGGAATCTACCCTAATAGTTTACTCAATTAAGTATTTTCCTTTATTACATTCTATCTTAATTGTAAATTATATCACGATAATATCAGTGTGCCACAAGTTGTAATTTCAATCGCCTTTGCTACAATGACGAAAATATATTGTCGAGAGTGTCGAAGTCTGTTGCCGGGGGGGGGGGGGGTTGTCGACAATGAAAATACGTTCAATTCTGCTTTGCAAGTGCTTGTGAATAGTTGTGTAAATTATGTAAAGTTGCATTTTTAGCCAATGAATTGAACTTAAAGATACTGTTGGTTTCATTTCAAATGGTAATGTGAAAAAAGTTAATTGTTATCAAATATTTGGGTGCATTTTTGTCGGGTCCAATTTTACAATTATAGCTGATAAAGCAGGTACTAGGTGTTTCTGAGTGGAATAAAAATTGGTCATCTTAAAAAAATATCATATCTGCATTAGTTGTTTTTTCATCAGACTTGTTCATTTTAGCACAAATAAAATAAAAGTATGCACATAATCAATGAGTAAACGTTGTTAAAATTTCATATCTGCCTAAGTTATTTCTTCATCAAACTTGTTCATATTTAGCACAGATAAAATAAAAACATGCACAAAATCAATTATACGTGATTTTTTATAATCGTGACACCTAATTATAAATGTTGTGGGCGTGTCGACGATTCCATTCATTTTGAGAGGCTGTATGCTTTATCTAGTCAATTCAATATAAATTTGATATAACGATAACAAATTTATGGACATAATAAAATTAATTCCGCTTTATTATATACAACAAATAATGAATATGAATCCAAAGCTGGGATATATAGGCAAATAATATGAATAAATATGGCCACATTGACTTGAATCTCTATAACGGAAATATAATAATAGAAAACAGTCATCTGAAACAACAGCATTTAGACCTATTATTGTTAATTAATTAACTATTGAAAATATACCATTTAACGTCCACTAAAAACTTATACACGTATGTTGACATTGTTTTAGTTTTTGTAATTCGTAACAAACGACAACATTTATGTGGCCTAAATGATCTATCAATAGCAGGGCATCAAACCTTTTGACAATAAATTCCATTGAACCTGATTGAAAACCTTGCATATTGTATAGAAAATATGCCATTAAATGAGGGTTAGATCATCGAATTATGTTGAACATAGTTGAGCATTATACGGCTTTTTAGTTTTATTCTGAACCCATCCCCTCCAAATATAATCTTACCATCACTAATATGCGCTTGGTGACAGGAATAAAAAAATCTACTATAGTAAACATTGTTGAAGTTGAGCAAGCAGATTAACACTTAAGTGGTCAAGGTCCTCCACATGCCCGTTATTGGCCGGGAAGGGGGGGGGGGGGGGGAGACCATATTGACCCAACCCCGAAAGAGCGGTTTCGCGAAGGAATTTTACTTTGAAATTCTAGTCACAGGTAAAGTACCTCAAAAGAACTATAACAAAGAAACAATTTCGAAAATCGGACAAACTGTTTTTAATATTTTCAATAAAATTTGGCTCATATTTGCAATATGTAGGTACAAATACATTACTGAAATAAAAATTTAAAAAAGTTGTTCGATTACGATTTTATGGGCAAAACAAATTTGAAGAGCGCCCTCGAAAATGCTTATTTATGCTAATTAGCATGGGAAGGGATGGGTCGATTTGAATTTTTTTGCCACCAAGTGAAGGGTATGGTAATTTAAAGTTAGACAAATACATAGAGGGGCGATGAAAAATTACTTCGCGTTTTTGTGCTAACGCGCAAAAACCAAATGTTGGGTCCATATGGACCCCCCTCCCCCCGTTGACCACTTAAGTGTTAAGGGCAATACTCAACAACACTTCATAGGAGGAGTAAGAGACTTTTGGAACCCAAAAAGGTTCACCCACAAAGTTTTGACGCAGCTTTTAAAAGTCGACGGGTTAGAAAAAAAGGTATCAAAAGCACAAGCAACTAATAAAGATCGTTTCTTTTGCTGTTTTTTTTCTCTCCTAGCTTTTCCTTCCCTTCGTCGTATTTTAGTCTTTCCAGATATTTACCCCCTCTGTGGCGTCGCCACTCACTCGATCCACATCTTTCAAGGGGAATTACAAAGTAAAATAAACTTGATCTTGAAACAAGACCAGAAAATTTTGCATCCAAATATTTATCATAACTTATGTCTTAGATTACCAATTGATATGAGATAAACATTAAATTTAAGTCTGTTTCATGAACCATAATATGATACCTTGACATATTTTATGACTCCCGGCATGGCCAAGAACAATACACGCAAAGACTGTAATCAGGCCCCTGACACTTCATAGCTCATTTGGTTACTATTTCTGAATAGTCGCTTGTTAACGTTTCTTCGTTGATTACGTGATCAGTGGCTCCAATTAGAGTGACATGTTATGTAATATGTGGAAAAAACAGGACACACAAAGAATAATCCTGCTCAAATATCGATAAATTCTGACATCGTTCTTGATGTGTGTTACGCTTAATCGGGTAAAAGGTGTGCAGCATTCTTCATTTTGTGACCTCATTTTTGTCCACATATCACGTTACACGTTACGCATATTGGGGTAATGTTTTTAGCTCAGTGTCATCTCTGTTACTCTGTGCTGTAATGGTTTTTTTCTGTGACACACTGTATACGTAACACCAATCATTAAAACTCCGAGAAAGCCCATGAATAAGAACCGATACATTGACAAAGTTCAGCATACAATAAAAACAGCCAAGATATACTTTGTCTTTCAGGGTTTATTTATGAAAGTTTCCTAACGAAAATATAAATATTTCCTAATGAATAACGAACGATGTGCATAATATCTTCTTTTCAGATATCTTAAATATTTTAATCGACGATAATTCTCACAATAAATGGTAAAACGTTCAGCATTACCAATTTATGATAACAGTCATTTTCAGTCGGTTTAATTCATAAATATAATACGAACGATGTGAATAATATACCAAATACCCTGCAGAAAATCGAATACAATTTTAGTACAAAATTGGAATATGAAACACAATTCTAATACATTTTCATACTAAACATGATGGTGAGGTCATTTTTGAACCAAAATGTGTAATTTTGGCCTTTAGGTTCAAAATCATGTTTTTTGACCCAAACTTTTACGAAAAAGCTAACTAATTTGTGCTTTGGGGAAATTAAGTTTAAACTACAGTATTTTACTTGTTAAAATCTAGAAAGCAATATCTAGGAACGCATTTCTCAATTTCTTGATTTTTGAAATATTGCCAAAAAGTGTAATACTTTACAAAAAAGTGGCAGCGGTGGGATTTTTGCCTTTTTTGGACCAATTTTTGACAATATCTCAAAAACTTCCCAATATTCCAAAAAAAAAAATGTGGAATACGTTCCTAGATATTGCTTTCTAGATTCTAAAAACTTAAGTAAAATAGTTCGAAATGTTTGACCAAAAAAACGTGATTTCGGGACTTTAGGGTCAAAATTACACATTTTGGTCCAAAAGTGACATCACCATTATGTTCAGTATGCAAACCTGCTTCTAGAAATATATACTTTTATATAGATTTAATTATCCCTTGCTAATTTATAGAGCAAAAAACATTTCTGAAAACGAATGGCTGACAGGGCGCGGCCATATCGGCGATACGGATATTCAGACACAGTCATTTCAGCAAATTTCATGAATTTGTGTCATTTTGTGTTTACATAAACAACTTTTGGCCATATAGTTTGACATTTTTGTGTCCAGATTATAATTACAAAATGGGCCATTTTGTGTGACATTTTACGTACATTATTTTTATAAATGTCAAAATTGACCATAAATTTGTTTATTTCACTTTATGTTTTTTAAAATGTCTAATTGGTTCATATTCATTGACATTTTACGTGTCTTTTTTTATGATAAAACGGGTTTCATATGTCTTCAATTTTTAATGTATCTTATAAATTACAAAATGGATTTTGTGTGTCTTCCATTTTTAAATGACAATATGGTCCACAATTTGTGACACTTTGAGTGATAAAATGTGTAATATTTAACGATATTTCAGGCTGCTTTCTTGTTTTTCTATTGATAAAATGGGATATCCTTATTTCATGGATCACTGCCTTTGAGTCAACATGTTTTCACCCTGATGAACACAAAGAGTTGTCAACTTAAATATGCATAAGAAATGGTTTAGAATTATGTTACGCAAAATGTTTCCATTAGCGACAAGGTTGAGTTTTCGCTCTTTAAATTTCTGATGTTACGCTTGCCGTCGTGCGACCACCACGACAGACACTCTGAAACCAGCTTAGGCGAGGCGTCACTAGACTTCCTGTTCTCAATGATAAGTTCTGTTTAGATATACTCACCTAGAAATGTGGTATAATTTGATCCTTGTACTTCAAATTTAAGTTTTATATACTAACTTGTATTGGGACTTGAATTAGAATTGAATATAAACATATTAAGATATTTGACCCAAATGGTCTAATTATTCATTTATCACATAAATTAGTCGGTGAGAAGTTCTCACTGTGGTGAGGAAGTCTACTGACGCCAAGCCTTAATGGAATGGGTAACGGTCAGACAGTTCTAGCCGGTTGCTGTCGAGAACCGCCGGTTCCTGGAGGTTAATCGCCGGTTTAGGTTTAAAGCGGTTTCTTACCTGTTACGATAGCCTTTATTGCATAAGCCCTTATTAAGGATTTAGTCACACTCAGGCGGTCGTTCTTTTGTAGATCATAAGGATTGTTGTTCATAATCAACCAGATTTTGCTTGCGTCACCAGTAAAAATCGACGAATCGTGATTCTTGATAGCATGCTTCGGACTAGGCTTATTCCATGCAAACCCGATCACATCTCCTTTCTTTGCGGCAATGCGCTCGCCATCAGGGACACTGTATGTTACCACTTGATTAGTCGCACCAGCTGGAATATCGTTTATGCCAATGATGGTATATGTTTGTGCATCGTCTGGAAGTTGTCTGAGCACCATTGCTCTGAAGGGTGTTGAATGTCCCGCCAAGTACTGCCATTGACTAACAACACCATCGCATAAAAACTGCTCAGATGTTATCAACGTCTGTACAACATTGTTTCCGCTGTGTGGGCGATTTCTAACTTCATATCCGACTTCAAATTGGGATTCTTTGCAAACTTAGTAGTACATGAAAATAAAGTATACGAAATATGACTTAAATTAATTCGGTTATTTGTAAAAGTGGATTAAACATTTTGAAATTGATTGTATTGTGGTAAAGTTATAATATATACTGTGTAGAGGCAAAAACCAAAAAGTGATAGCTGGATAAAAATACAAACTGCCACCGGTTCCTGGAGGTTAATCGAAGACCCTACATGATTTTCGCATATCCTACAGAAGTTGGTTGACATTGCCCCAGCGAAAGTCGAGTCATAGCTTTTCCTATTAAGAGCCAAAAAGACATTAGGAACCAAAACTAGAAACAAGACACAAAAGTGACAGATTTTTCAGAAAATCATTCATGTGAAGTTTTGTTGAAATTCTTAAACTGTAGAAGAAAAACGGCACTGAATGGTTCAGATGAAATATCGTCGACGGATTTATCCACTTAAGGCTACGGTCCCTAAATGGGTGCCATTTTTGCCGACGGCATCTTTACTGCAACTTACTTACGCATATCAGAATAATACAATTTTTGGCGTACATATGTAATAGAGTCTCTAGTTTATACATGAGACTTTAGTAGTGATTCCACGTCCATTATCAAGGTCAAAATTACTTCAATAAACTACTTGAAAAATTTACACCTTTTTCGCCGAAACCTTAAAATTTTATGATGTTCGAACGATTCGCCTGTTTTCAAATTTTGACAGATTGTAGGCTTGATACTTTTTATTGAATTACAAATAATATTTGATAAATGTATTGTGTTGATTTTGAATGATAATGTAACAAACCCTCGTTGTTTTGCCCGAAAAACCAGGCGTGAATTATGACTCTGAGTTCGCCCTGTTTGAGCTGTGAATAGCCTGATTTTAGTAACTACATTATCTACATTTTGTCTGATATACGCATTCGCATAATTTACTTACAAATCGAGCATTCCAATTAGGCAAAAATTGCAATTTTTATGTAAACAAAAGAAAAATACGGCATTCTAATGTTTATGTTTTAGATTTTAGTTCACGATCTCAACAATGCCTTGATAGCTCAGCGGTAGAGCGCTCGTTTCGTAATGCATGACTAACTCCTGCCATAATCCATGGTTCGAGTCCCCGCAAAGGCAGTGGAAACTATTTATCTTTTCATGATAAAAAAATAGTTAGGATTCACATTTTCCTGAGCATGTGGATTCCTCGTACCCTTAACGGAGGAAATATGTCGATTGAGGGCGCTATATAAATACTTGTATAAATACCTGCTGGTGTAGGCGGCGGCTTTGTAGTGGTTGAAACCTCTATTGTTGGGGTGGTTTGAATAAGGGGAGTTGTTTCGGTAGTCTTTGCTGAAGTTCTCGTAGCTTCAGACTTGGTTGTCGTTTTGGCATCTATAAAACAATAATTAAAATATGTTTTTCCTGATCAATTTAATTTAAATATGTTTTTCCTGATCAATTTGATTTAAGGTTAATGTCGTGTTTGGGGTCATCGGTGTAACAACATTATTTGTTAAACCACAGGAACCTTGATGATACGAAATAAAAAACGACTTAACTTGAATAAGATAACCCTGTTTATATATTAGAAATACAGTAGCATCAGTTCTGGTCTCGTATTGCTAATGTGTACGTGTATCGTTATATCTTTATGTCCTTGAACCTATGTTCAGTTCGTCTATCTCCCAACTTTAGATACATATTAAAGTCACAAGTCTTAGAAACACCTGATATTGAGACATTATTCCGGTGCTCACCGATAAATGTACTACTTTGTACTATAAGGAATCACCACGTGTAACGAAAGTCTCTTGAAAGCAGCCACAGCTATAGCAATGTTTCATTTTTGACGTCACGATATCGATTCAAGAAGTTACCTGTAAGCTCCGCCCACTTCTGATTCATATCTTTTACCGTGAGATTTCATGTGGTAGAAAGCCCAATGTAAGCGCTTGTTTTAAAGAATTAACAGATAGCAAACTGTTTTAAGTTGGATAAATTATCACTTGACTATCTATACTTTCACGGATTGCTTCAACTTAATTTATGACTAGTTTTATTTCCGAGTAAAAACTGATTAAATTTGCATCTATTTCACATGATTTTCAATGCTAAAAAGGTTTTTGCAGATGAATATCGTGACTGCATAGTCGTTCTAGGTAAGCTTTTTTGAATCATTTTA
The DNA here is from genome assembly GCA_000969725.1 of Ophiothrix spiculata. Classification (NCBI taxonomy): domain Eukaryota; kingdom Metazoa; phylum Echinodermata; class Ophiuroidea; order Amphilepidida; family Ophiotrichidae; genus Ophiothrix; species Ophiothrix spiculata. The sequence continues at coordinate 51,552 of JXSR01S000652.1, read as the reverse complement.
TCATTAGTACAATCTTATGACCAAGCCGAGAAACTATACTAATCAAAGATTAATTTGATACCAAATACATCAAAATCAATTGAGTTGATTCTTCACAATGACGAAATTAGGAATTGCATTACATGTTCAAAACAATAGCAACATCGAATGAAGTCCTCATTAATAATTTATATCGCCAGTATAGCATAACATACTGCACAGCGGGATAGCTAATTACTATGCACATACAACGATCCAAAGACCTCATGCATCGCGCAAGCGTAACTAGTAGAATCAAACAGAGCGACACGGAGTATCGTTTTGGCCAAATTTGTATAGTACTATAAGTAACGTTAAATTGACATGTGCACATATCAAGAAGAGTGGCTAGCTTAGCGGACTAAGGCGCCGGGCATTAATGACTTATTAGAAACAGACCAACGTCAATTCATTTTCTGGGCCCGGTTCGAGTCCGCGGGCAATCTTTGTTTTGTTTTCTTCACTTCTTATTTTCATTTTAAACGTTCAATAGATTTATTTAAAGAGTAAAGACACCGACATAATTGCGTTTCTGATTTTTTTTAAACAACTTTAACATGTTTACACAAATAAAATCAACTCAATCCCACCCTTCATCATTTAG